>JBBPCZ010095510.1:0-11146 GCA_037974445.1 Brycinus macrolepidotus | reverse complement strand
GATCAGGCGGTGATCAGTATACTGGTGGTGCTGAATGCTGAGTGGTTGGAACTCCTTTATCTAGGCTCCTTGTATGTATCTTGAGGTACTTTGGAGCCTCTCACAGTAAAACATTTATTCCCATTTCTTTCACTTAATCTACTCAGTATGACAAAGATAAGACAGTCTGACAGGTAGAAAATAGGATTTCTACAAGCTTTCTACAAGGTGATTCAAAGCAAAATATAAAGAAATGAGTGGGTGGCTCAAGACTTTGTACAGTGCTGTAGTTCACGATGTCCAGCCGTGCATGAAAATACACATTTGTTGTCATTTTAGCACAATATTCTCACTATTAGTTTCTCTTGTATCACTTCAGTCCTTGACATCCCCTCATATTTACTTATTAAATGAGCCATTAAAAGATATTTTCCTACTAGGCATTAAAAAAAGTTTTTTTCTGGTATTTTAATGCAGAAATAAGCCTATAAATAAAGTGACCCCTTATAGTAATGTGTGAACACACCACAGCAGGACACACAGTGTAAACAATGTGAAATTCTTTCTCTGTATTTAACCCATTCACCAAGTGAAGCAGGGGGCTGCCACCAACAGGGGGCGCCCAGGGAGCAGTATGTGGGGACAGTACCTTTCTCAAGGGTACCTCAGTGGTGCCACTAGCATTCCTGGGATATGAACCCATGACCTTTTGATCGCAGGGGCAACTCTCTAACCACCAGGCCACCAGCTGTCCCTAAATTAATAACCTATTAGAATTTAACGATGTGAAGTTCCTGGTAGTGTGACTTTTCCACTGAATTTTAGAGGTGTGTTGCTCTTTTGACCCTTAACAGAACTGTTCTGTTATGTAAAGCAGTTTGTGGAGGTGTGTATGATGGTGCAGTGATGTTACTGTGACATAATGACATAATTTTAAAGTGGCATCATGACACAAGAGGTGGCACCACACAGCATATCTTGTGTTAAAGATTAATTCAATACAAACAAGCCACTATGTCTGTAATCTTGCAATAGGAAATTATTTTAGTCAATAATTAATGCAGCTCAATCTTTAACCGTGTTAAATGGTTGATTTGCCAATACATTGAAACTGGAGAATTCCAGCCATTTTCTGTTTTTGTATAATCCAATCAATGAGGTGTAAACAAAGTCATTCAGGGTGCTTTTGTGTGAAATGGTTCAATATAGAGAAACCTACCCACACTTTTTTACAGTGGTGGCAATAGGAACCAGGGGTTGCTATGTCTACAGTGCAAATATAGTGTTTTTGAGCAGTGGTGACGATAGGAACCACCACAATTACAACAATTAGAACGTAAATATATCCATTTTATTGTATATCAAATGACCTACATCTTCTGATTGTCTTCTGTAATCAGAATCAGAAAACTTTATTGATCCCGGAGGAAACTGCTTATGTTACGACTGCACAGACACACAGAATTACAGAGACAAGCACAATAAAAAATAAATAAATCCAATAAAAAATAAAAATCAGCAGAAGTCAAAGTCAAAGTGAGCAAAGAACATAGAATAAGAATATACTCTGTACTAAATACACTGTGCTATATACACAAATACTGGGTATAAATATTATAGATAAATAACTTATAGTTAAGTGAATTACTAATAACACAAATGGTGGTTAGGAGAATGTTATTGAATTGTTATTGATGGTGGAAAATCTGAAAAATGTTCTTTACAACCCTGCATGTATCTTTACAATTCTACGATAAAAAACATCATGAATCCATTTCATTTACAGCATTTGGAAGATCTAAAGTGACTTACAGTTTTTTGTGTGTCACAAATGAAGGCGAATGCAGCCTTAGGAGTCTTGCCCCTGGCATAGTGTGGTGAGCTGCCCGGGTTAGGAATCGAACCCCACTCTTTTGCTTGACAGGCCGCGATGTTATCCACTACTCTAACCAACCACTAAATCCTATTGTAAACCATTGTCTGAGGCCTCAGGCGGCACATTTATAACAATTACATGTAATAACTTTCTGTGATGGAGCTTTTAGAGGCGCTACATCACGGACGTCTGGTTCCATTCACCGTCACTGTGAAATATTTTGATTTTGTAAATTCCTCTACAGTGCACCATTTCAGAACAAATCTGACTGTAAGACTTTGCTTATTTGAATTTTGCAGAAATAAAAAAATTGCTGTAATTTGTCTTTAACATACTATAAAGCTGATAGACTGACAGATTGATCCCATTTCGGTGCAACAGTGAATATTATGTACAGATCCTAAATATTTACTTATTGCACTCTCAGTCTAATGTTTTGGCACACACTGAGATGAGATTTTCTACATTTGCATGTTACTCAGTTAATATTTATTAAAAATACACTCAATTTTCTTTGCTAAAAAATAAACTGACAGTATGTTCACAATTTGACTGCTGTTATTAGTCACAAAATGACGTATTTATCACTACTAACCTACAAAAAGCCACATTTATAATTATAATTATGGATCACAAGACGAGTGTTAGATATTTAAGGAGCTATTAAGTGCTGAAACAATAACGAGTGCATTTAAAGTTAAAGGACAGTCTAGAGTTTGACTCTGCATCAACACACAACCAGTTAATAGGAGTCAGACCTGCACTGTTACAGATTCTTTACTCTTAGAAAGGAAACTGGTTTTATTTCACAGATTTTTATTTATAGTTGTTCACTCAACTTTCCAGTTTAACAAGAATAAAAATCGGCAGTTTATGAAAGAAATGGATAAGAGGTGGAAACCTGGAGTATGCACATTGATCGGTAGTCTATATACTAAGAAGTAAACAGAACTTCCAATCCTACACACTGTTACACAAAAACACAGCGTGAAGGCATCAGTGTGAAACATGACAGCTCAAGCCATGCATTAAAATACACATTTGTTGTCATTTTAGCACAATATTCTCACTATTAGTTTCTCTTGTATCACTTCAGTCCTTGACATCCCCTCACATTTACATATTAAATGAGCCATTAAAAGATATTTTCCTACTAGGCATTAAAAAAAGATTTTCTGGTATTTTAATGCAGAAATAAGCCTATGAACAGGAGCATTTAAAGTTTCTGGTGTTTGTGTGTTTATACAAAAGTTCAGGGGGTTTTCAGTCCTGGTCCTGGAGAACTTGCTCATTTTAATGAAGGGTTTGGTAATTAAGTGATTAGTTGGATCGTGTCTATTAGTAAAGCAGTGATTTTTCCATGACTCTAGCCTTTTAAAATGTAGAATTTATCCCAGATATAGTTGGTCCTCCAAGACCTGCCTGGCTTCTGAGGTTTACATCTTTAGGTTTGGTGATAGAAGAAGCCCACCATTTAGCATCATGCGGTCGCGTGACAAAGTTAATGCACACTCACCTCAAACCCCTTTAAATGATTAAATACTCTCAAATAGACTTGCTATTTTCTGATGCTTGCGGTTTCTGATGCTATATGACGCACTTTATCTATTGCCGTGGACAAATATACAGACACAATAAAGCCCTTTGGGTGATTAAGTTCTGTCAAATAGACTTGCTTAGACTTGTTTATGTGGTTTCTGCTGCTCCATGACTCACTGTATCTACTAACATGGACAAATATATAGACACTGTTTAGGCCTAAATCAATCCACACTCACCTCAAACCTTTTTGGGTGATTAAGTACTGTCAAATAGACTTGCTTATGTGGTTTTTGACACTACATGACTCACTGTATCATTTAACATGGAAAAATATATACACAATTCATATTTACTTCAAACCGCTTTGAGTGATTACGTAATCTCAAGTAGACTTGCTTATGTGGTTTCTGATGCTGTATGACTCATTGTATCTATTAACATGGACAAAAATACGAACACAGTTTAGGTCTAAATCAATCCACACTCACCTCCAAACCCCTTTGGGTGATTAAGTAATCTCAAATAGACTTGCTTATGTGGTTTCTGCCGCTGTATGACTCACTGTATCTATTAACATGGACAAATGTACAGACAATTTAGGCTTGCTGCTACTGTTTTAGCAATGCCACTTTGTTTATAACTGAGTAATTATTCTTAAGACATTAATTTACTGCTATAAATTATTTATTTAATATGAAAAATATTTGCATGAATATATAAATAAGTTATGAGACCTTGAAGGACCTACACACTGGTTCCATAATGTCTGGACCAAACCAACTTTTTCCACTTTTCTTCTTTTCTGCAGTGGTCACCGGAGCGACGGCGGGGATTGGGCGGGCCTACGCACTAGAGGTCAGTTTAACTCTTAGTTTCGTGCTTTTGTAGCCTCTTCCTGTCCCTGTACATGTTCCTCTCAGAGATCCCCAAGGTACCAGCACAGGATGATGTTAAAAATAATAATATTTGAGGCACAATCATCAAAAAAAATTCTTCCTGGTAATTTAATCTAGGTATTTAAATCCAATTAGTGTAATTTATTTGGATGTGTATGTAATAAACAAGTCATTATTACTATGATAAGTGATTCCAAGCCTTTGAATAGTGGTGTATCTGCGGTTACTGTGAGAACAGTTAGGGGCTTGAACCCCCTCCCCACATGTAATAGCATTTAGCCTCTCCTGTGTTGTGTTTCCAGTTTCCTCCGGCCCGGAAAACCCGGAAGCCACTATTATGTAATGAGAAAATATCATCGGAACAGTGTGTTCACTTTGACAAGATACGTTTCCTTTAAGCTCCTGCTCACATTTAGTTCTGGAGGCCGAGAGTAGAACAATAAACAGGGGCTTTAAAAACGTGGTCCTAAAGGAAGGTCTGGGGACACCTTGCCTTCTTTTGAGATGTTTTTGATGCGTGATTATTACTGCTCCCTGCACTGGTTTTGTTAACACTGACACTCCAGGTCATTACATTTGGTTGATTGAAAATAGCATAATAAAATGAAATGAAAAGAAGTGCACAGCCATCATAAATATGGCAATTGGCAGAAAAATTAGTGCACAATTTCTGTTTATTTGCCAAGAAATAAAACAACATAAAGGGTGCCATTTCTTTTGCACAGGCCACATTTTGTGTTTTATTGTATCCAAGATGTTAAGATTATGCAAACAGTCAGTAATTGTGCACTGAAATGCAAAGACGTTCTTTGTAGGGGCTGCAAACTAATTTGCATATTCAAACCTTTGCGTACGGTTAATCCATAATTAATCCTTTGGTTCCAAAGTGCCTCCCTCGGTGTGATATAATGATTTAACACTGTTGTTCAAAGCTCAAGTCAAAAATCTTTCCGCCCAGAAAAAAAAGGATTGCGTAAAAGAATGAGTGAAAGATTGAGTGCCTGTATCACACACAGCCTTATAACAAGCCAGAAAATCTTGAAAAGAAATAACATCTTTTTTCATTTTAAGAACAACTGACAACTATGTAAGATAAATGATCTAGTTTTTTATAAATGTTTTCTTGTTTTAAGAAATCTTAAATGAAATTTTCTCACTATATTGACTTCTAGTACCTCTTTTCTTGTTTTGTTTTTATTTTGCCAGGATTTTCTGCAGTGCACAACAATGCTGCAAAAAATGAAACCTTAACAAGACAGGAAATCTTTTAAAGAAATAACAGATCTTGCCTTTTATTTTAAGAACAACTAGGTTAACTATGGAAGTTTTTAGAAACATTTCAAGGGAAGATTTCTCACGATATTGCCAGATCACTTTTGCTTGATTCGAATACCTCTTGTTATGTTTTTATTTGACTTATTTTTACAATGATTTCTTGCATAACGTGGGTGGGCTTCGGCATTAGACCAAAGGAAGTGTGAGGTTACAGGTTATTTTTGCCTCTCTTATTTTGAAATAGAGCTGCACTATGTAGTCTACATTCTCCTCTCACCTACATCACTGTGGCCTACATGTCTCAGTTCACTGCCTCCTGTTCCAGAGCACCTGCACAGAGCAAGCACATGCTGTTTCTTCTTTCTTTAAGCGGATGTGTGTTTATTTTTGTGTGTCAGCTGGCAAAACGAGGCCTGGATGTTGTTCTGATCAGTCGCTCGGAAAAGAAGCTCCACAGTGTGGCCAAAGAAATAGGTAGGTCACACCTGGGGAGACGCAATAAGAAAAAATCTGAATCAGAAAATTTTATCGATCCTGAAGGAAATTGCTTATGTTATGACTGGACAGACACACAGAGAAGCAGAGACAAGAACAATATAAAATATAATCTAAAGTCAAAATAAAACTCTGAAGAAAATACTCTATGCTTATATACACAAAATGCTGTTGTCACCATGACATAGAGCCTCCTTTCGGACCACTTACTGTTGTAATTTGAGATGAGACGAGGTTGTAAGATGCCATTGTACGTGCTCACAGATTTAGCCATTATAGTCACCAGCAGTAAAACGCCCATGTGAAATATAAGGCCTGTTTATAGAAAGAGCTTAAAAAAAAGGCCACGAGAAGGAACAGTTTGTTTCTGGAAGTGTTTTATAACACAGAGCAAGCAGTAATGCATGTAGATGTACTGCAGTGCTCACCAAGAGTTCAGGTTTCAAGTTTATTGTCATGTACAGATAACAATGGAGCGCCATTGCCAGTAATTCAATTTCTCGAACCCTTAAAGTTTCCACAGTTAAATCACACAACACTTCAGTAGAATAAAAGAAAGAAGCTGAATAAAATGGCACAATACAGTGTTCCTTTTACTTTATAGTTCGCATTTTATAGTACGTAGTCCAATATACATCTTTTTTATTACTTAGTTCTGACCTTGAATTTTCACTTGAATTTAATTTATTGCTACTATATTGCACACATCTCATAGATGTTTCACTACTTGTATCACTGTGTATGTGATAATAACTTTATTGTAATAAATAACTTTATTGTAATATACAGATAACAATGGAACATCAGTACCATTAATGAAACTTCTCGGACCCTCAAGGTTTGCACAGTCAAACAACACACAACTGAAATGGCATGATATAGTTTTCCTTTTCCAATAACGGCGCTGAAGCCTTGAATATTTGGGAAAATTAGCTGTTTTTAACGGAAGCCACTTCCCTTAAGGTGAACACCTAAAAGTATGAATACTCTGAAACACACACAGTGTGAGGGTGTGTCGTTTCAGGCTCTGTTTGTTTCAGGACTGAATCCCCTTTTCCGTCCATTATCCGACCCTTCAGTTACTGCTGATATCGAAACCATTCCGTCCATCTCTAACAAATATTGTCATAAATATTTACCTGTGTGATGTTGTTTTCCTCCAAATAAACCGGATTAGTCTTTAAAGTGCCCATGTCATGGAAAAAAAACTGACCGTTCACCTCTCAGTACTTTCTAAAATATAACCAATACACTGCTCTTTCAAAATTGTATTACAAGAAAAACATTAGAAATACTTAAAACAAATGTAACTGACTGGTTCTGAAGTGTAACAATATACACTGTAAGTAGAGTTTAATGGATGTGAAAGTTTCTGTACGAATTTCATCAAAATACCCCCCCCCCCTTTATTACAGCAGCACAGATTCACCACATCCTTTCCAGCAACTTTCGGAAATAACTTGTGCCCAAACCCTCCCAGCACCTTTTCAAGCAGCAAACAGTTCTGTCTGATTTTCTGGAGCTCATTTGGAACTTGTGGGTCTCCAGCTGGTCCTGCAGCTCAAAGGGAGAAAGATCTGGAGACTGGGGGGGACAAGACATCCCTCTCTAAACTTTCTGCTTTTCTCTGGACTGGAGAGAATTCTGGCACAATTTTGGATCATTATCTTGTTGAAAAATTAAATTTTGTCCAGTGATCCATAAACCAGAAGGAACTGTGTGATGTTGAAGAACTGAGTGATGCTTTTCTTTTTTCATGATAAAACACAAAATGAATGTGAGTCACTAAAGACAGACCTGATGTGTCTCTTCAAAACCAACAGTTTGAGTCTTTGTGGCTTAATACTGTGTTACTACAGACTCTAAAATATTGCAAAGCAGTCAGTTACATTTCTTACACGCATTTCTAATGTTTCTTATTATAAAATTTTTAGAAAGCAGTAGATCATTCATTAATAAATTAATTAATTTCAATCTGAGGTTGGGCCCAAACTTCTGGCCTGAAGTGTTGATGGAAACAACATTGCAAAACCAGCTTTAAATTTTTTTGTTTTTGTGATGTCACAGAAACCAACACATTTACCCTCATATTTACCCACATTGCTCCTCCTGTTTAGCCTACAGCATGTTCACACTAAAGAGCGTTTCTGCCTGGACTGCTTCTCGGAATGAAGCAGAATACAGGCCAGCCAATAAGAACAGAGGTCATTTACATATATCAGTCTTAAAGGCACAGTAACATAAACAGTCTGTTTGATTCTGGGGTATAAAGAGAGATTGAAAATGGTTATTTAAACGTGCTGACCTTAGAGAAAATGTATAAAACAAGAAAAAGTGAAGGGTATAATACTGAAAATATACTTATTTTTGTTAAAAACGTGTTGAAAAGTGAACTTTTGACAGATAACAGCTCATTTTCATGTGTGTGTGTATTTGTTTTTACCCCAGAGTCACTTTATGGACGGCAGACACGCATCATTCAGGCTGATTTTACAGAAGGTCCTTCCATCTATCCAGCCATCGGGAAGCAACTGGAAGACCTGGAGATCGGAATTCTAGGTAACCAAGGTCTCATCTACAGTACTATGCAAAGGTCTCAGGCACCTGAGAAAATGACACTTAAAAGTTGTTTAGTACTGTGCAGTAGTGTTAAGTTAGTGTTAAAACACTGATATTACAATAAATACTAATAACTAATACAGTAAATAGTGGTTTTATGTACAGCAAAGTGTTCACTTAACCATTTCCAGACCTCCTTCCTTATGGAAGCCCAGTATTACTTGTAGCTCAAATACCTGGTTTACTATTTTTACTTCATTAGATTAAATCAGATGTGTTTCTTATGGAATTTTATAAATCCACGCAGTGACTGGAGGAACAGAGCAGAAATCTGGAACCAAACCTGTGTTCTTCTAATCAGCTCACAAAATATCAGCTACTTTTTAGAAAAAAGGAAATCTTGATTTTGCATTGATTCTAATGTTCAGGTGTGCTGATATAAATGGCTTCAAACGATTTGCATAGGTGCCTAAGACTTTTGCGCAGTACTGTACACACTAACGCAATACACTCATCGTCCACGTGGTTAGAAACCTCTCCCTCGTAACTCCACCTTGCTTCTGTACAGTTACTGACTGTAGTCCATCCGTTATTCATCCTCTAGATCTTCATCGGTGGTCAGTTTCTGACCACAGATCTGCTTTTAATAGGAATTCTTTGGGAGGTGGACCACTCTTGGCCTATGAGTGATGCTAACATGTGTAAAAACCAGAGCAACACTCTTGTGACTGATACACACCATCACACACTGTCACTGCTGTGCCACCCACATAATATCTGGACACCAAAATAATTAGTGTGATTGTATTTTATTATTAGTTTGAGATATGGCACCCTTCTAACTCTGACCTGCATTATATTGCCCTTTTATTACGCTTTTATACAACTTTTCAGCCGAATGATCAGGGGTGGACTATTGATCATTCAAATTCTGGAATTTTGTTAGTGGGACACCTTGGGAAAGAATTCGGAGAGAGAGCGGAGGGGCGAGTCACCTTGGGAATGAATACAGAGAGAGAGAGAGAGAGAGAGTGGAGGGTCGAGTCACCTTGGGAATGAATACAGAGATAGAGAGAGAGTGGAGGGGCGAGTCACCTTGAGAAGGAATACAGAGAGAGAGAGAGAGAGAGAGAGAGAGTGGAGGGGCGAGTCACCTTGGAAATGAACACGGAGAGAGAGTGAAATGTTCAAGCATGGTGAGATCACCTCACTGTGCCAGCTGGAGGCAGAGCCGGCAGAAAAACGCTGCAGCGTCGAATGGAAATGAATGAAAAACATAACTGTCATTTTGAGTATTAATAGCGAAACAATCTGTTAATGTTAGAGCGGTTTAGACTGAGCTGTTTTTTTCACTGTCACTGTTGATGTGGTTTATAAAAATAATAATCAGCCTGTGAACACTTGTTTTGAGCCCTGAGGCTGCTGTCCCACCCTCTGCAGTCGTACATCTGTGGAGCGGTTCTATAAAGGACTGTAGGTGTTTCTAATAAAGTGGCCAGTCATTGGAAGTCCCAACGAGTCGTTTCTGATAAAGTGATTCTCAGTTGCAGGGTGTCATTCCTTGTAAACAACACTTTGACTTAAAGGTTTGAAGGCAGATTGTATAAACTGATGTCAAGAGGCAAACCTGTTTGTTCAGATCAAGTCGAGTCAAGCCAAGTTTATTTATACACAAAGGTCATTCAGTGTGCTTTACAGGAATTGAATAAAACTATTAATACATCAGGAAACGTTAAATAGTAGGACGTAAAAAAATAAAAGAATGCATAGAATATCAATAAAAGAACATTAAAAGTGCAGATATTTAGAAGAAGGCGGAGGAGATTAACAGTTTTTAGCAGCTTTTTAAAGCTCCAGTCGGTGCAGATCTGATTCTGATGGGCAGTTGGTTGGACAGCATAGTGGATCAACACCATTTCACCAGGTTTAGTTTCAGATCTTTCTCCACTAGCTGAGCAGCTCCTGCAGATCTAAGAGACCCACCAGGATCATAAACATCAAACATATCAGAGATGGATTTAGGGCCCAAACCATTGAGTGACTGGTACACGATGAGTAAAGCATAGAAATCAGTGGTTTCGGTTGGAACTCTAGCAGCAGCATTTTGAATGAGCTGGAGCTCTAATGGACATTTTGGGAATCCCAGTGAGGAGAGAGTTGCAATAGTCAACGCTGCAGGAAATAAAAGTGTGGATAAGTTTCTCTAAGTCTTGTCTGAACACAAAATCTCTAACTTTAGCTTTAAGATGCCGAAATGACTTTGTTACAGCTTTAATGTGGTCACTAAAACTAAGATCTCCATCCAGGAACATGCCAAGAATTTTTTACATGGGTAGATGTCTTGGTGTAAAACTGGGGGACAAACAAAGAACTGGTGATAAAGCACCTGACTTCTTCACCTTTACACTGTAACACACACACACACACACACACACACACACACACACTCACACACACACACTCACACTCAGACTGTCTGTCTCCACAGTGAACAATGTAGGAATGAACTACGCTGGAATGCTGG
>JBBPCZ010095500.1:0-11147 GCA_037974445.1 Brycinus macrolepidotus | reverse complement strand
AGAGGGAGATAGAGAGAGAGAGAGAGAGAGAGAGAGAGAGAGAGAGAGAGAGAGAGAGAGAGAGAGAGAGAGATACTTCATAATTTATACTTAATCACCAGAGTACTGGGTGCATCTAAAATGGAACAGAAGCATTTATAGGTGCTAGCTGTGTGTAATGTATACATCTACCTGGATTGAAGCGATAGTTGACTGATATATCAACATTTAAATAAATCTATAAAAATTAAAAAATAAAAACTGCTAAAAACTGTAGAAGCCTTCTTGAAGGTGAACGTTTTTTTAGATCATATTTTGTAGAAAGCAGTTTATTCTACAGTGTCAGAAACCACATTAACAAGTCTATTGGAGATCCTTAACAATTCAACACAGCTTGAAGTGAGTGTGTGATGATTTAGACATGCAGTTTGCATCATGGGATATAATTGGTGGGATATAATCTAAATTTTATTTGAACTATCACTTTAAGATCAGGGCTGGACTCACTGTGCATGTTTGAGTGACAACAAACTAAAGAGACAGTACTGGAGAGTTTAGTCGAGGTCATTTCACACTGAAGGCAGGCTGACTAAACGCAAAGCCCATACCAAACCCTACAGTCAGGTTACTCTCTACAGTGCGGTCATCACTTCTTACAGGCAAAATCTCAGGCCTTAAGACTGGAGAAACCTTTACAGTCTGACTCTGACTTTTATAGCTGAACCAAGTTGTGCTCTAAAATTTGCAGAGAATTGCCATATTTACATTTGCTTCCTGTGTATGTCATGAATCAAATGACATGTTTTGTTGATATATTCACTATTACTACTATAAACACTGTTCCTATTATTACTATACTGTACACTTTTACTTTAATAAATTATCAAGCGGGCTAGTGGATAGGGAGTTGCCCATGTGATCGGAAGGTTGTGTGTTCGAATCCCAGGACTGCTAGTGGCACCTCTGAGGTACCCTTGAGCAAGGTACCGTCCCCACACACTGCTCCCCGGGCGCTGTGTTCCTGGTTGCCCGCTGCTTCACTTGGTGAATGGGTAAAATACAGAGGAAGAATTTCATGCTGTTCACACTGTGTGCTGTGGTGTGTTCACGTATGACAAAATGGTCATTTCGCTCATATACATATGTTTTCAAAAGTATTTTAATGTTACTCTTTAAGACCCTAAAAGAGTAAGAGGTTTTGTTGGGGAAAGCTAGTTGGGACAAGTATTTGGGGCAGCTTCTGGCCTAGTGGCAGGTTGTGTTTTTGAATCCCAGGACTGCTAGTGGCCCCACTGAGGTACCCTTGAGCAAGGTACCGTCCCCACACACTGCCTCATGGGCACCTCTTTGGTGGCATACCCCTGCTTCACTTGGCGCATGGGTTAAATGCAGGGAAAGAATTTCACCCTGTTCACACTGTGTGCTGTGGTGTGTTCAGACATGACAATAAGGGGCCACTTTAGATAATTCAGTACAACTTAAATAGCAAATTAATTTCATGCATTAATAGCAGTGTTTGTGTATTTATGTGTAGTTTGTGTGCTGTGACTACAGTGTACTAAGATTGTATTTTGTTTTCTTGCAGAGTTTGTAATGATGCTGTTGGCTCGATAGCTGCACTTCGGAGACTTCGGAGACTCCCAACGATTTTTGGCTTTCCAATTTATCAAGCATTTAACTACTAGGCATATACTGCATTTAATCTGCTGTTAGAATAGCTTGATTAAATAAAAGTTTATCTGAGTAAATATGATGAGTGTCGAGTGTGCCTTCTTCTGATACTTAAAGAAAGCGTCCGGTTATGAAACATTAAATACTGGTGTGCCACCTAATGGACAAATCCAGTAATGCAGCATGATGAATATTTTTGAAATTCATTTTTATTTTTAATTTAAAATTGACAAGATAAATATTTAAGCAAAAAAAAAAAAGCAGAATTCTTAAAAAAACTAACAATAATTTCCCCCCCAAAACAAACTGATTTGCATACAGCTGTGTCATTCTTTCATACACTGTACACATACACAAATGAACGCAACGGAACAGAGGAACATGAAACCAGTTACTATTCAGGGGGGAAAAAATACTAAACACCCAAGCCAGTGCATTATGCCATTTAAGCAGAATGCAAAATGCTTTTAATAAGGCAATGTTAGTGCGCCTGCACGCTGAGACAGCATGCAGAGAGATCACAGAGAGTTCTAGTCTGTTTAAACTGCCAAAACACAAACGTGGGATTTCAGTCATACAACAGTCAACAGAAACTTTTGCTCTCAAGATCCAGTTAAAGGGGAGTTCCACTGATTTTGTCCTGCATAATTCAAACACTAAGATGCAAGACAAAGTCACTCAGAGTAGCCTGATGTTACAACGCTCCACTCAACAGAAGCTTACGGACACAGAATTGTCCACAGTGGTAACAGGAACCAGACGTCTGCAGAGGTAAATGCCTCTAAAGGGCACCTCTGAAAGTCATTACCTGTTACCTTTACCATAATTCTGAGATGTGATTTGGGAATAAATTATTTGAAAAAAATGAGCTCATAAAATAATTTGCATTGTAGACATCTGACCTCTGGTAAGTTTTTCTGTGGTGGGGCACTTTTCATTAGACCCCTCTGAATGACTGTTAACACATCAACCACTGAATTATGCAGAAACGTTTAAAATCTGTGGATTCGGCTTTAATACGGTTAACCTTACTGTTATTCATTTCAGAGCAGAGTTTGCCACTCTGATTTGACAGATAAAACAACACCCTCTTATGGAAGTTCTGATTAGTGCAGCAAGAACAGATACAGGATGGAGAATGGCACTGAGAGATTGTGCGTGTTTTTTTTTTTTTCCCTCTGCTTTGGTGACATGGAAGTAACTCAAAGTTTGTACAGGTGTGCTAAAAACACGATGGAATAAAATCTTCACTTTTCGAGGAGCCATGAACTTTACCTCTAGACCTGTTAAACTTTACATTAAATCTCACCGGAAACACAGAAAAGCAGAACTCCAGCCATCAGATTCAGTGGAAAATCAGCATTTGGGATTTTGTTTCACTCAAAATACAGACACACGCACAGACACATGCACAGACACACGCACAGACACACGCACAGACACACGCACACAGAGTATATGTATGTTTGCAGATCACGGAGCTAGCAGAAAGAATGAGACAGACAGAAGAGAGTTAGAGAGAGTACAGGGGAAGAAAATAGAAAAGAAAAAGAACAGCGAGAAAATCTGTGAGAGTGAAGTGAAAGGAAAAAAAAAATCACTAACGCACATTTCCATGTGTGTGCAAATGTGTGTGTGTGTGTGTGTGTGTGTGTGTGTGTGTGTGTGTGTGTGTGTGTGTGTGTGTGTGTGTAGGGGGGTCTCCAACGTCACAAGTGCTTTGCTGGTGTTTTCTCCAATCCAACAGTTCATCAGTCAACACGACTGTGCATCCCGACACCATGTGCGTGCATGAGCTCTACTCCGTGTGTGTGTTCTGTAAGTAGGTGAGGATGTGTTGTATTTTGACAAGTCTCTCTTTCAGGGTGGTCATGGAAAGCAGAGAGAGCTGATAGCGAGGGTCCACTGGCAGAACTGCCAGCAGCCACCAGCAACACGCTGGACCATTAGGAGTCGCCTAAGCAAGAGAGAAAATAGTTTGAACATTTCATTCTAAATGCCAAAATGAACAGAAATAATACAGAATAACCTTACATTAAGGCCTCGTTCAAATGGACGCCTGAATCAGGCGTTTTCTGGCGATCGTGGTGTCAAGTGAGTGCGGACTGAACGCGGACCGTTTTTCTGCTCATTGGAGCAAATCAAACGGCCGTTCGTCACCTGCGTTCGGTCGGCTGTGTGTTTGGATGGCGTCAAATAAACGCTGCATGCAACATTTTCTTTGCGTTCGCTGGGATTTTGGCAGAAACTGACGCCAACAAAACGTTGCGTGCAGCGTTTATTTGACGCCATCCGAACGCGCAGCCGACCAAACGCAGGTTAACTTGGCGTTCAGTTGACGTTCTAGGGGACCGAATATGTCCCATGATTCTATATGAACCCAGTATCGGCGGCGATGTTTGTTCCTTTCCAGTCTACGGCGCCGTATCAGGAGGATTTTTAAAACAAGAATGTCAATGCTTAGTTTTTACAAAGAATAGGGATCCACGTTTTCAATGCAGACCTACCCGCAAAGACGACCCACGTGTAAACACTTTGGACAGAATAATTACTACCCCCACAGGTCAATACACGAAACTACAAATTGGGGTGCAGGCTGGCGTTAAACAGTGTCAGATGAACACCAGTGTAACGCCCTGCTGAAGTCAATCAAGCGCAGCGACAAAACGCAACAAAAACGCGTATGGCGTTCAGAGCGTGTTCATTTATCCAAGATTCGAACGTCCGTGTGGACGAGGCCTAACTTACACTACAAGATAAGAATGTTTGAAGTCATAATTTTGAACATATTTTGTTCCAACAGTGAAAATATTAATACTAATATTACATAACATTGCTGCCAAAACAAAATCTTGTATTTGCTTTTGCTGATTTTTTAATTTCAACATGATTTGGGATGAAAAAAAGCTGCTCTTTAAATTGTGGCAACATTTCAAGAGGAATGGATCAGTAGAAATCCACCAAAGTTCTACCCATACACACAAACTATTCTACACTTATTGGTTTTGTTGGTAATCATATTTGTGATTTATATTCGTTTGTGTTACCTGTATATCAGCCTCTCTCTCAGGCATTGGGCCAAAGTGCTGCAGAATCTGTTTCCTGAAGCGGTGCTCCAGTGTGTGGAACCAAACCTTGGCCTGGTTATACACCTGATCATACAGATCCTGCAGACTGTCCAGTTCATCCTCATCTACTACCTACACACACATGAATATACAAATATTTAACACACACTAGTGTTATAATTTCTCAAAATAACTGTACAAATACCCATTACAACTATGCGACATACTTTAGTCCATGATTTTAGAAAAGAAACCACTGAATAGGCAAGTCTGTATATAATGCATATAATTTGCAAAACTAATAATAGTCCACTACTTCTTAGTAAGTACAGCCTTGTAGTTTCAGTGCAACACTAAAGAAGCAGTAAACTTCAGACCCATAACATGTCTTGGCTGATCCACTACAGCTGGAGTAAATGTAAAGGGTAAAATTGGTTATATTTGATTTTTCGCTTAATTCTTACTTTAATGTCTTTGTGTACTAGGCTGTGTGACTCACCCGCTGGTCCTGTAGGTACTCTATGTTAGCGGTGCAATATCCGTCCCTCATGCTGCGCCTCAGTACCCTGAACCTCTTCCCTCCTACAGTGTCCACTACAGAACGTCCGTCTGGCAGGAAATGGACACTCCGGATATGAAGCATGCAGCCGTAATCCACGAAACTGGAATAAAAACAAACAAACAAAAAAATCAGCTTTAATACACACACTCTTCCTCTTGCTAATGGGTTTTCCACATCACTCACACATACACACCATAGGCTGTAGGTTTTCAAAATGTTTTAATACAATTTTTCATATTTCTTGGAAGGTTCACAAAAATTGATCATAATAAGTATAAGCAGGTGTATTTAGAGGAAAACAACAAAGAATGGTAATATTTGTGCCAATATTGGTGACAGTGATGGCTAAGGAATAAAGGCCTTTTCATCCCCTTGCTGTGAGGTCAGATCTAAACAGCACTCAAACATTTCAGGTGTTGAAAATACTTCTGAGCCAAAGAGTTTCAATATGAGCTTTTACAAATAATGGGAAAATAAAACTTGGGTTACATTTACTTGCCAAACATTTATTCACAATTGAATCTGGATTTTACCCTAATTCTTTTGGTAAAAATTAGTGATGGAAAGATTAATGATTACAATTAATCCTTAAGATTTGTATTAGGGCAAGTTCAGAGTACACACACACACGTGCACACACGTATACACACGTATACACATACACGTATACACATACACGTATACACATATATACACACACACGTATACACATATATACACACACACGTGCACACTCACCCACCCACCCACTCACTCACCCACCCACCCACTCACTCAACCACTCACCCACCCACTCACTCACCCACTCAACCACCCACTCACTCACCCACTCACTCACCCACTCACCCACTCACCCACCCACTCACTCACCCACTCACTCACCCACCCACTCACTCACTCACCCACTCACTCACCCACTCACTCACTCACCCACTCACTCACCCACTCACTCACCCACTCACTCACCCACTCACTCACCCACTCACTCACCCACTCACCCTTTCTGGACATCATTGATGCACATGCCGAACTGGCGTGTTCCCGTCTCCATGCAGCGGCGGATCATCAGACGGTAACGTGGCTCAAACACATGCAGTGGGCAAGGCACAGTGGGGTAGGCCATAGTGCACACAAATATAGGAACATTCTTCTGCAGACTGAAGGAGAAACAGAGAAAATAAAAAGATATTTTTATTTTAAAGGACAGAGGTGTAAAGGTTCAAGAGGTTCAGTTTCATTCTGAAGGATTTATTCTTTCCTGATTACTTTCAAATGATTCTTTTGCTTCTACTCAAGTTTATTAATGAGTAAAGGAATCTACATTTTCCCCAGTCATTTTCAGTCATTAAGTTCGCCAGTTGAATTCTGTTGTGTTGGTTCAGCTTTTTGCTTTCCTGTTGCTCACTGAACCTTCAGCATTTTAGGGCCCAAAAAAAAACAAAAAAAAAAACAAAAAAACAACGGAGCTAACAAACTCCCTATGCTGGAAGACATCGGATGTACTAAGCAGTAACATTGTAGCTCTATAAGTTACTCAGTACTTAAGTAGTTTTTGAGCTGGTACATTTGCATGTCGACTTAAGTTGCATTTTGGAAATGAGCTTTTATTTGGACTGTACTCATTATTTCACGGAAGTAACAATACTTTTACTAAAGGGACAGGTTTAGGATACTCTACTCACCACTGCTCCAGACAGGAGTCACAAATAAATCTCGTTGTCATGGTCATGTAAAAACCTTCTGACACTTTTTTCCACTCGTTTTTATTTTTTCCAGCCACTCTTTACATTGTAAGAACATTTCATGTACCAACACTATTAAATAAAAATCAAACTTTCATAATCTATCCCGTATCCCAAATGCAAAGGATCAACCAAGACATGTTTGGTCTGAAACTTGCTTATAGTTGGAAACTCCCTTTCTTTGCTAACACTTTCAAAGTGTAAAGTGACCATTTTGTCTTTCTCGCATTTAACCCATTCACCAAGTGAAGCAGCGGGCAGCCAGGAACACAGCGCCCGGGGAGCAGTGTGTGGGGACGGTACCTTGCTCAAGGTACCTCAGTGGTGCCACTAGCAGTCCTGGGATTCAAACCCACGGCCTTCTGATCGCAGGGGCAACTCCCTAACCACTAGACCACCAGCTGCCCCACTTGTAGGTGAAGCCAACATTATATAGAAACTGACAGACTTGGAGACACATTTCAGCAAATTCTTTACTTTTCCAGGTATAAAGCCACCAAACAGTATTATGACCTCTAAGTGCATTTTTAGAATTACTACTTTAACGAGCTTTCTAAAGCAGATGTTCTTAGACATTTTAAATCTAAGGCTTCCATTGCGCATACCCTCAACCCCCATTTACTCATCCACCACAAAAAAGTTAAGAGATTTCTGATTTTTTTTTTTTTTTTTAACATGGCCCCCTGTGACCCCCACTGTGCTAATGTAATGAAAGCTAGATGGGTAAACAATGATAATAGTATTAGCACATGAACTGGCATGCCCAGCACATCATGAATGAATGGTTATATCCCTCAATAAGAGTTTAATCTGACATAATATTTGTGTGTATGCGTGTGTGTGCGCCACTTACTCTGACAGCTCTTTAGTTTCCTCAGTGTGAATTTTGTGCCTCCCAGCATGTTCTTCAGACAGATACTGCTTAATAATGTCATCTAGAACTTGTGTAATAGAATATTTCCTAGAGGCAAGATACTGTAGGGAGAAAGAGAGAAAGATAAAACAATTAAACATCCAAGTTAAAAGCACATTGTTTCTTAATCAAATTGGCATCTTTCACCTGACAAAAGCTTTGTGAAAGGAATAGCTTCATGACAAATCAGTTTTCCAAATTTAGTCAAGACATGTTTGGTGTCTAAAGTGTGCTTCTTTTCACAGTGCATCTGAGAGACTAGTGTATCTAACAAGCAAAGCCTTATACCCCAGTCGCCTCAAACTATGCTGAATAGCTAAGACCTTTCTTCAGTTTTTATTCTGTCCTTGTTTATAGATAACAGTTTGTCATACAATGTCAGAAACCACATAAGCAAGTCTATCCAGTGTGAGTGTGAGGTGCTTTAGGCCTGCAGGTAGCACATTACTTCCACTGCAAACCTAAAGAAGCAAATTTCAGATGCCACGCATGCCTTGGGTATTTGGCGATCAAAGAGGGGATATACGTAAACGTGATTTTTCACAAAATCATTGCTTTAAATCAAGGTCTAAATGGCTTCTGGTAACATGAAGTGCTTGAACTGCAGTGAGATAATCACCATTTTGAGGCTCTCTTTGCAAAGTGGACACTGCGGGCTGTGGTCTAGGCATCGTTCCAGACAGTTCTTGCAGAACGTGTGTCCACAAGGAGTCGTCACCGGCTCATAGAACAGTCTAGAATCAGGCCAGCAAAGACATCCATTTATTAGCTTCCATTAATGCAGCCTTTGTCTATTGCTTAGACAGATTTATAATAACAGGTATGTCCAGTAAATGTGTAAATTATCCACAGATGTTTACATGCCTGAGTGTTAATAATATGTAGCTATGTTCACTAAGGCCTGTGTTCCTAACCACAGGCATGTTGTGTCTGTGTGCTCTCAGTACCTCATACACAGCGGGCATTCAAAATCGCTGGGGTCTAGCAGGTCTCTTGGCACAGTCTGACTGGGTTCAATTTCCTCACTAGCCGCTGGGTCTGTGGAGGCTGTTGCTACATAACAGTAACAAGAAGAAAAGATTGAGACTTTTTCCTTCATATCCAACAGAGAATATCCAGCAACATTTGTGACATTCACGGGTAGCCCTTAGAATCAGGTTGCCAGATATCTTGCAGTTTTTCTGTTTCCGTTCAGCTGTCATAACCCAGAGGATAAAAATAAAACATGGGCTGAATCCATATGAACTACAACTACACCAGTGACATATCGACCAGTGTAATACACCCAATTCCATTACTAAAGTATACCCATTCCGGTGCTTACACTTCACCGCTCCATGGTTACACAATATCCATTTCCATTGTCACTCTTAGGAAGACAAAGTTTATCACTGACCATTTGAAAATATGGTCAATATTTAGCTTGCTCACGCACTGAAGCGGGCATAGGAGTAAGTGCAGACACTGGTGACGGGAATTTCCCTTCTTTTAGATTCAGTGGCTTCTGCTGGTTGCCAGTGGTTGTAATTTACTAACATTCTTTACTGACAGCTATTGATTTACAATGGTGGCACACATTTACACACCCCTTTTCATGATAAATGATAAAAGACAGGTTTTCGATATTTTATAGTCCATAGTAACACATGATTGAGCCACAAAGGCTAAGTATGAAAATGATTTTGCACAAAAGCTCTATACAACTCTATTCATTTTAGATACTCTCTGGAGTGCCTAAAGATATTACTGTGTGACAATGCACCATATACAAACTCTTGTTATGCTACAAACTAAAACTAGGCCCTTGTCAAGGTGACTGACCTCCTTGTTTTTTGTGTTTGCTGCTGTGTGTGTTGATCACGCTTGGTCCCGCCTCCGAGCCGGACAGTTTCCTCTTCAGTAACCCTCCCTTTTCTTGGTCACTAAGCTGGGGGGCGGAGGATACTCTTTTTAGCCTCTCCTCCTTGGCCCCGCTCGGCGCATGGGCCCTCAGGGACTGAGCTCTGCTCAAACCTGGTCGCTCCAAACTCTCTGACCGGCCAAGCTTCTGGGCAGAGGACAGCTGAGAGACAAAACAACTTCTGTTAACCCTTAGGAGTTTGGATGGAAAATCATACTGTCATTTCTGACTCATAGCTCATTCAAACAAGCAGAACAATTCTGTGAAAAATGCAGATTCTAAACTTTAATTTCTTTTCACGTTTGTGTTGGTGGAGATACTGTATTATGATTTAATTTTTTTAAGCTGTTGCTGTAAACCCAGCCATTTTTTTGCATCGTGACAAAAAATTGAAGTTACAGAATGTAAAGTAAATGTGAATATAGTTTGCTATGTAACAAAATTATGTAATTATCTTTAAATAATTATTTAAATGTTGTGTAAATTGAATGTATAGGAAAACAACAATAGTGTCAGTCTTACTTATACAAATGGGCGCATTAGCAACTATGAGAACTAAATAAAACAGATCTACTGTTCAGAAAAGCTACATAGAACTTGTGCACTATATAGATGTTGCATGTGGGATTTATAGTAGAGGATTTATGTTTACCTCACTGGGCTCAGGTAATGAATTGATGGACACAGGTTGAATGTTAGTGTCCAGTAGTGTTTTACTGTGCAGGTGAGGTAAGGGCTTGTGGGTAGTTTCTCTCAGACTGGCCTGCATGCTCTCACAAGCAGGAGAAAGCAGGTCATGCAGGATCTACCAGGGGAGAGGAAAGAACAAGAGGAAAAGAGATCAGAGAAAGACATCAAAACTACAGCGAACACACAGGATCTGCTGGATCAGCTGAAATTTATGGCTGAAATTAGCCACTCAGGTAACACTGGCATATTTACTGTTTTGAATAATGAATGTGCATTGTGTAATATAGGAATAAAATTGAATAAAATGAACACAACTGAATGCCTGAATGACTAAGTAAATAATAAATAAATAAGCTCCGCCCCATTACTAATCCAGACAGAATTATCTCCTTTTCCCTGCATAACTGCTTCTGCTGGAACATTTACGAGTCCTGAACTCAAGAGCTCAGCATGATTGTCTAACAGACTAAATCTAAAAGTCCTGTTTGTGTTCCTCAAATATAAAACTAGATCAAAGCAGGATGAAAAGAGCCCTTTCAGCCCAGAATTCACACACACACACACACACACACACACACACACACACACACACACACACACACACACACACACACACACACAC
>JBBPCZ010095479.1:0-11148 GCA_037974445.1 Brycinus macrolepidotus | reverse complement strand
TGCCACAATAAAATAATTTCCAACACACACACACACACACACACACACACACACACACACACACACACACACACAGAGTCCTCATTTTAAAGAGATGTGCAAGCGTAACACTCAGAATGAATATTCTCAGCTGTTGTGCACTCAGCATGCTTTATCTCTCTCTTGCACACTCACTCTCTCTCTCGCTCGCTCTTTCTCTCTCACTCACACACAAACACACACACATTCTTGCACACCCGTGTATTCACACACCAATTTATCTAATTTATGTGTGCACTGGGTATTTGTTATGCATGCACATCACTCATTAAAGTTCATCAAAACAAAATCATAAAGCGCTGATGGTTTACCAGCACAGAAGCAAAGCCATGGTGAGCTGTCACATGCCCAAATAATGTGTGTCTCATATGCAGATGTTAGCAGCACACACATTTTGACATGCATTCATCCAGCAGCCATACATCAAAGCCCTGTTCATGTTTAAAATGAGGGCGAGCAGTTTTGTCATAGACAGACAGAGCTAGAGAGAAAAGAACAAAATATAGGAGCAGCATTTATGGTTTAAGACTTGCTGAAGGTGTAGAGCTGTACAAAAATTCTCCTCAAAAGAGATTAGAGGACATTAGAGAACATTACTGGTCAAGATAAAATAAATGTTACAAAATACACTAAGAAAATAGATCAGACAACAATATTCTATTTAACACCTATACCAGGTATCCATTTGCTGAAGTGCGTTTCAGGGTTCTTCAGAAACAGAAAGATGTTATTAAAATAAATGATGTACAATTTTTATAGTGACGTCTCATCAAGTAACTGCTTCAAGACTTAATCACTGCTATGAAGATACAAGCCATTTGGACATTAAAGGCTTATATCCTTGAAAAAACAAAATTTTCGTTTTTTAAAGAAAACTGTTTAATGGAGTATGTAATTATGTTCCTGTAGGGAGAAAAAAGCTACAAAAACAGCATGTTTTGAATTTTATGCTTTCACAAAAATCAGTATATGTACGTATGTTCGCTTATTTAGTCTATAGCAGTTTAGCCCCGCCCATTATGTGTTTCAGCCTGGACTGGTTTTTGAACGAAGCATTCACCGGGCAACAGAGATCATTAACACATTAACAGTAACACATATCTTAAAAGCACAGTAGGAAAAGCAGCCTGTTTAATTTTGATGGATGAAGAGGGAAGGAAAATGTTCATGCGAAAATTAGTCAAGATATTTGCAACATAGACTCAACACAATTTGTTATAACTGCACCTCAGGGGAAAAAATAAAATGTAAGAAAAGTGTATCTAAAGTTTTTTAGCCGCTCATAAGCCACTTTATTTTTGACCATGCTTTAAACTCTAGAGTCTTACTCTTAAAGCCCACCAAAGTCTGAATAAAATTCTTGCTGCTCTGAACGGACTCCTTGCTATGCAGCACGCTCTCATTCATTTTCAGAAATGAATGCTGTGGAGGTCATGTGACCTCGCAGTCTGGAGCTGAAGCAAAAGCACAGAAGCTTATGGTTTCAGAAAAAGCTATAAAAGGACAAATTCAAAAATTTTAGCTGTCAAATGAATCGAATTTTATTGCATATTTGTTGCAACTCTGGATCCTGCAAAGTATTTTAACAATGCATTAAACAGTTTAAATGTGAAACACTGATTTTTCTTCTGTTGACTTACTGTTGGGTAATCTGTGATCTCAATATCTAAAGTCAACCAGGGTTACTTACTTAAGTTAAAACATTGCATCATTAAAATATATTTCAGTTCTATGAAGTTGCACTGCTATGTTTTTTAATATCTGCAACAAAACTGTTTTTTCACTCTGGATGCTTAAAAAAAAAAAAGGCAGCTTTATTCTAACCACCTTGTGGCTGCTTCCCATAAGGTTCAAAGTAAAGCTTGTGGCTGAAGATGCTGGTGATGGTGGAGATTACAGTTGATGGTAGAAATGAGCAAGACTGTCCAGAACCTGTTTGAACTGTTATCCTCAAGGCAAAGATTTCCAAACAGTTACCTGCTTCTGCCTAATATCTACTAAATATAATCAAGAAGTAATACACTCAGTTTTGGGGCGATGGTAGCAGTTGAATTGGGCCCCTGAGGTTTTTTTTAGGGGGACCGTTTTTATCAGTATGATTATAGCAGAATCACTTTGATTTTGTCATCTTCAGACTCTTTTTATAGGGTACATTTGAAGCAGAGAAATTTTGACACCAATTAAGTCCCTGACACAGTGCATCAGCTTTAGGCCTGTGACAGACTGCAGTCTGATGGATCACCCATGGGGAATGAGCTTCTATTGTATGTTTTATTATTTTTCACTGTGTTTTTGCTGCACACAACCTCATGCAGAAAAGACAAGCAACGAGTACTGCATTTATTATCCGTGGTATCATTATCTCTGGAACACACACACACACACACACACACACACAGAGACACAGACAAACACACACACACACACACACACACACACACACACAATATGGAGTAACTCTTGGCTAGGGTTTGAGGTCAGTACTTAATCATTTATCACAGTGAGTATTTAGTGGCATCTCTTAGACCACACATGCTTGAGAAATGCAGCGCGCGCTCTCTGTTGCAAGTACAGAGTTCCCCAGCTACAGTGCTTTCGATTAGGCTAGCATTTGTCACATAGTAACACATTATATTTTTGAATCTGGGTATAATGCCCCTGTTTCAACAAAACTTTGTATTTAAGTTTTTCACTTTTTTCCCTATTTGAAAATAGCAGGTGTCCTTTACAGTTTATCAACGTGTATCAAATGGTGCAAAATGACCTCAAATTCAATCTTTTTATTATAAAAATTGGGAATGTTTCCCTTTTCTCCTGTACAGTTGCTTTTTTGTAGGTGCAAGATTTTATTTAGTGGGATGTTCAGTGCATAGGAATTCTGTAAAAAGACTAGAAGATCTCCAATCCTCTTTCTAAGCCAGTTTAAATGAAGAGTGAAAATATGTCCCTTGATCATGTTTTTGGTTAATTTGATTTATTCACACCTGCCCCATGGTGTCTTTATTCCTCGCCACAGTAAGTAGCCACAAAGAACCCAACACTCATTCTGTCTTGCTGTTAAACACACATGACTTTCAACTTCTCAAAAGAGTCTAGTTTGAACCTGCTATTCCGTGGTCTGTAGTAACTTCTGCAGTAACTACAGCTGGGAAGAAAGATCTGTAAAGCTGAATCCCTGCTTTAATTGGATTTGCTGGATAGCTTGTTTATTCATCTGACTGGCTGCTGAGCAATGAAAACAACTAGCAAGAAAAAATGATGACTGGCGTTTGACATGTGTGCTCTATGCCCTAATGGGCAGGCAATGCAGACAACTCTGTAGATGTTGTTAATGACTGTTGTGGAATTTCTCAGGGGAGGACAGGCACAATATCACATGTGGCATATTATCAGAAAGCTCGGCCTCTCCAGTTTAACTTCCAATGTAAAGAGTCAGTTTGTTATTTTTTTTTTTTTTTGAGCTACTTAAGTTTAAACTCATCATGTTGTGAATATGTCAGCAGCAACAAATCTAGTCCTAAAGGGGTTCAAAGTAGATTAATGAATGAGTGAGTGGTACCTTGAAGTAACCAAATAATGCCCTGTTGGTTACTCTACATGAACACATTGACTACAATTTGGTCATTTCCAGCTTTAGACACTTTACAACTCTTTTTTGGGTTTGATGTAGTATCCAAGCACTGTTTAAAGTGTCAAAAGTTTCAAAAACTCTTTTTCAATTTATTATGTGATGTCACCAAGAAACAAATATATTCACATATATCTGTCTAATCAGTCTAAAGCAGTTTAACTCCACCCATTCACGTCGAAGTTGAAATGTTTTAGCCTGGTGTGTTTTTTCAGTGATGTACAGTACAGGACAACCAATCAAGGCAGAGGACATTTACATTTCACTCTTAAAGGCATAGTAACTAAAACAGCCCATTTAATTCTAAGAGGTGAGGGAGGCTGGAAATTGGCCATGTTAAAATTATAAACCTGTTTTTAGTGCATGAAACCACAAATGCCTAGAGCAGAAAAAAATAGGAAAAATAGAGGATATGTGCCCTTTGAAGTTACATGCCACAAATGTAGTAATGTCACAGTGAATCATTTATTATGACCTAAAGGCAATTACCTTTTATAGCCTTACTCTCAACCTGCACAGCACTATATTCTACAACACTGACTGTGTTCTAACAAACATTAGACGACTAACATCAGCTGGACTTGAGTGCCTTGTCATGAGATCCTTACCTTTGTAGTCAAATACGATTCTTGATGAAAAGCTCTTGTCCAGCTCCTCTTAGAAAATGAAAACTGCTCTTTCAAATGAAAGGCATCTTTCATGGAAAATGTGCCTAAATTAGAACATAAAATTGTACTTTCTCATCCTCTGGTGTAATGTTTTCCTAGCTGGATGACTTCTGTGTGAAAAGGACCTAGTGTTGTGACTCACAGTTTTCATTTATTATGATTGCAAGTCATGTTGAGCAATTTGAATGTCAGAAAACAAGCAGGTCTGCTTTCTTAAGATGGAAAGGAATCATATTTGTCACCTTCTGTGTAATCCGTGTCCTCAGTTAGCCCTGTTATGTTTGACCAACTGGCATCAGAACTTTCTGTATCAGTTATTATTTAATGTAATTGATTTTTTTTTAACTGTTGTCCTGTTTGCTAAACCAAAAGTCACACTGTAGCTTTAAACACACAAAACTACTACAAATCATGAACTAGATCTTTTTTTTACATAGTGATTCTATCAGAGTTATGAAAAACAGAAAAAATGAGGCCTACTCTTATTAATAGTAATATTAATTAATAATTAATAATAACAGGCTGCTGTAAAAGTAGCTCAAATGGTAAGCTTTAGGCATTTTATGTTAACAAGATGTCTGTAAACCTGAGATTTATTTAACTTGCAGCAAGAACTACCAAATCATTCCAAGAACAAGGTTAGCCTCATAAATTTCTAAACAGGAATACAAGGGTGTTTATTTCCTCTGGTTTAAGCAGCTTCTCTGTGGTGTTACGGCATTACTGGTGGTGCTGAAACGAGTTATTGGAGAAAGGATATCGATTAGGAGGATCCTCAGTCTGGCAGCATTAGTAGCAGCCTCTCGTTTGGTATTTGCGAATTCTTTTTTTCTGTGCCCCTGAAAAGGTGCCCAGGCAGTGTGCTGTTAGTGCGAGAAAATGGCTCTTTTGTTATTTTTATTGGGCTGGTGGGGAAGGGTAAGCTACTCATGCTTGCCTACCCCTAGCACCCACATAATAGTCTCATCTGAGCTGACTATGTAATGTTGCACACAATATAAAAAGCCAAGCCTATCCCAGAACACACTGATGTTGATTTAATGAATTCAGAGGGGATCAGATAACTGAGTAATTATAGGTGTAAGCATACTCACAATTACACCGATTTGCGAGCATGAAATATGCATGAAATATGCAACACAGTGAATAAGGCAAAAAGTGTGACCGCGTTAGGATGTGTCTGTACTAGAGACAGCTGGTCATCCTCTCAGAGGTGTACAGGACCACATGGCACACACCTGATACTAACATTTATCACCCCCATGAGAGAATGTGAAGTCTTCACACAAACACCCTGTCTCTCTCTGGCTCCCTCTCTCTCTCTCTCGCTCTCCTTCAGACATATACACACCGCTTATCATAAAACGGGTTGTAAAGTGTTAACAGTTGCACTGTCACAAAGGACAAAAACATACTGAAAAACAAGGTTTCCCCAAAGGTTTGATGGACTGTCATTTTTCTGGTGGTCTCCCTTGCTGTTAGAGACAGTAGCCTGTCTGTTGCTGCAGAACGTCACCTAACTGGATGTTTTTGGGTGGTAGGCTGACATAGTTTTTTTTTTAAAGTAAAGTGACCCCTTATAGTCACGTGTGAACACACCACAGCACACAGTGTGAACTTCTTTCTGTGCATTTATCCCATTCACCAAGTGAAGCAGTGGACTGCCATCAACGGGGGCGCCCGGGGAGTGTGTGTGTGGGGACGGTACCTTGCTCAAGAGTACCTCAGAGGTACCACTAGCAGTCGTGGGATTCGAACCCACAACCTTCTAAACGCAGGGGTAACTCCCTAACCACTAGGCCACCAGCTGCCCTTTCAGCAAGTCTTTCAGTAAGAAAGCCAACATTCATCCAAGCCCCCTCTTTCATTACAGTAGATAACTCTGCTTTTATCCTTTTTCAGAGCTGATAGAAACATCTACGTCACAGTTCCACAGTTCCACCTTGCTAGGTTTCCCACCTGCAACACAAATGTATAATTTGAGTTAGTCATTCTCTACCCCTTTATGTGTTTCTAACTACAGAGCTGATATTTTTGGGTGGTGGACTACTCTCAGCCTAGCAGTGGCACTGATATGAATACTCCAGCAATGCAGATGTTGGAGGAGTCCACTGACACACTTGTACCTGCCCTGCACATGCTACTATACAGTTACTGGGTCAGTGTCATTGCTGTGCTAACAGTGATTAAAATGGCCCTCTACCAACTATCTGGTCAGTGGTGGTCCTGTGGTCAGAAACAAATGATGACGAATGAGGCATTGGGTAGAGGAGAGGCTGACGAATTATAAATGACAACAGATGGGCTAAAGTGTGTAATTTTATTGAACTTATAAGGGGAGGGTTCTAATAAAGTGGCCAGTGAGTGGAAGAACAAGGTAGGTGTTTCTAATAAAGTGCACAGTGGGGAAAAGTACACTCTAGGTTTTTCTAATAATGTGGCCTGTGAGTAGAGGTACATGGTAGGTGTTTCTAGTAATGTGACCAGTGAGTAGAGGTACATGGTAGGTGTTTCTAGTAATGTGGCCAGTGAGTAGAGGTACATGGTAGGTGTTTCTAGTAATGTAGCCAGTGAGTAGAGGTACATGGTAGGTGTTTCTAGTAATGTGGCCAGTGAGTAGAGGTACATGGTAGGTGTTTCTAATAATGTGGCCAGTGAGTAGAGGTACATGGTAGGTGTTTCTAGTAATGTGGCCAGTGAGTAGAGGTACGTGGTAGGTATTTTTGTTAAAGTGTCCAGCGAGTGGAGGTACAAGGTGCTCGTTTCTAATAAAGCTGATGACATGTATAATATATAAAATAAAACGCCACACTTTTGCTCACTAACCCGGTTTTTAATTTAGCTGCCCTGGACCGAGAAAGGAAAGCAGTTGTAGGTGACACTTCAATTGATCACCTGAGGCCGGAGGTAGTGAAGTCATTAGTTGTTGTCAGGCTGTTTCACTGAAGCAGCACACATTTTTATTGTTTGGATAGTTCACTATTTCAGTATCATGTCTGGAGACGATGTGAGAGTGAGTCAGCAATATGCTGTTTCCTCATATGAATAGATAAGAAAGAGTGAGGGAGTGAGAGACAAAATAAGGAAGAGAAGTGGAAAGTCAGTGAGGGGGAGAGAGAGAGAGAGAGATTGTGAGCTGCCTGGTCTAGTTTATCTTTAGAGATTGTGTGGGGTGAGGTCAGGGCTGCCTTTGAGTCTGGAGATTGTCAGGTATGTCAGTGAAGAGACACAGATTAGCCTGTAACCTTTACATTAGCAAAGGTCAGCGTTCACAGTACCCTGTGGGACCTCCGGGGGTTGTTTACGAGCTTTGTCTTCTTCTGCTCTGAGATCCCCTCCATCCTTGTATTTTTCTGAAGTAATTGTTTTAGAAAAAGGATATGGCTGTTGTTGTCGTTCCTAAATTTACATTAACTACTAAAAGCTGAAAGTTATTGCTTTTGTTTTGCTGTACTTTTCAAATGTAGTTATATACGTATATATTTAATATGTAATGAGTTACACAATGATTATATATATAATATTTTTTTTTTTCTATTTTTTTTATCAGGTTCAATTCTGATGTAATAACATTTAGACAGTTGCAATGGCAAACACACAGCAAAAATATATAGCATGTTTTTTCTTTGGGCACAACAACACTATAAGCAACAATAGAGACTGTTACACACCAAACATCGAGCAAATAATTCAGGCTCTGTGTTTTTGAGAAAAGTGCAAGAAAGTGCAAAAAGACCTTCTCAGCACCTCGTTAAATGGGTGAACCAGAACCAGGGGTGCCCAAATTCAGCCCTGGAGGGTTGGTGTCCAGCACAGTTCGTTGCTCTTCCTCAGATACATTCACTAAACCTGGCAATCAACAGGTGACTTGAAGGAGGTGTGTTTGAGCAGGGAAATCACCAAGTTGTGCTACACACCGGCCCTCCGGGATTGGATTTGGGGACCCCTAGAGAAAACAGTTAAAATTTGGTACATGGTCCACAAACTTGGAGGACCCCTGAGGACTGACTTGAGGACTGTTGGAGAGGGAGAATAAATTTATATTGCATTTTTGCCACCCAAAAAATTGGCGTGCAAATACAAATGTTCAAGTTTATTTATTGATGATAAATCCCAAACAAATATCACTCTGTGTATCAGTTACTCAGTTGTCAGAGACTGATGCATCTTATATCTAAGTTATATAGTTATAAGAGTGAAGAACTGAAGTGTGGGTCACAGACAGACCCTTTGTGTTTCAAAGGGTTCGGTGAAAGAACAGGTATAAACTTTCTAGTAACCAGTAGTTCCAGGAAGCCGTGCTTTGATCGTGTAACTGCTTCAGTGTGTGAAAATGTACAAAAAAATGAAGACATCCGCCTTTCTACATGTTACATGTGTATTGCCGCGAGAGTTCTGAGAATATATAGAACACATTCTCTCTCTCTTTCCCTCTCTCTTCCCCTCTCTCTCTCTCTCTCTCTCTTATTTTCTCACTCTCTCGTTCTCTCTCTCGTTTTCTCACACTCTGTTATTCTCTCTCATTCGCTCATTCTCTCACTCTTGTTCTTTCTTTCTGTCTCTTGTGCTCTCTCTCATTCTCTCTCTCTCTCACTCTTTCTCGCCCTCTCTCTCATTCGCTCACTCTCATTTTCTTTCTCTCTCTCTCTCTCTCTCTCTCTCTCTCTCTCTCTCTCTCTCTCTCTCTGCCATGTTAGAATAAGTTGCATTTCTTTTCTTTCCTCCCATTCCCTCATTTTTGCCATTTTATTCCTAAATTTTTATTAGGCATCTTTTCATTTTCATTACCTCTTCTTTTCATCTTGCTCTTTGCATTTTGTTCTCTCCTCTTTCTCTTCTTATCTGTTTCTGCTCCTATTTTCTTCTCCTCTTTCTTTCAAACAAGCAAATACTCTCATGCTCCTAGGTTTGTTTTTCCACTTTCCTATTTTCAGCCCCCACCCCTCTCTCCATCTCTAGCAGGGAGTGTGTGCGCGTGTGTGTGTGTGTGTGTGTGTGTGTGTGTGTGTTTCCAGTCACTGCCTGCTATGTCACTGCTCATTTTGTTTTCTCTCTATTTTCTTGCTCTCTCCTCTCCAGAACATTTATTACAAGGAAATGTTCTCTCTACTTCTCATGGCATCTCTTTTCCTCCATTCTTCTCTCAATATATTTAGTCTCTCAGCTCCTCCTCCTCTCTTGGCCTTTTCTCTCCAGCTTCATAGATAAACACACTGTTTAACAGAATTCATGGTCTTTCACTCCATCTGTCTGGGGTGTAGAACTTTGTCTTCACACTGATTTAATCACAACATCTGGCACTTCAGTTCAGGTGATTTAGACTAGTTTAGAACGACTCTGAACGTTCTCTTTTTATGTTATTCCCCCTTTTATATAAATCAACATTTTCTCTCTGTCAAACCTAATCTTCAGAAGCAGAAATGACTCATGCAGCGGTATTCCTGTGTTATTTTCAACATTTCATCCATTTCTTTCTCTCTCTCTCTCTCTCTCTCTCTCTCTCTGTGCCACTCTGTCTCTCTGTCTGTCTATGCATCTCCTTCCTGTCTATGCAAAACAATTCACACATTTAACAGACATTTAACCTGCTGGAATGGCTTCAGAGCACCTTGCAGTAGAGCCTAAAAGTCTCCAGACCACCATTCTTCCATAAAATAAATATTCCCTCAATTTGTGTTTTAATGATGGGGGTTGAGAGTGCTTTCTTGCGTATCGCTTCAAAGTACCCCTGTCTGAATTTCCAGGAAGATATATTTAAGTCATGTACTTGCTTTACTGTGTAGCAGTGTACAAAGACATTTTCTAAGAATTCCAGCCTTTTTTAATACACGAACGTGTAACATGTATATTGCATTAGTCTGAGAATACAGACACTGCTCTCCCTGCCAGTCCTCCCTCTCTTTTTGTCAGGCTCATTTATTCTCTTTTTATTCCTAAATCTAACTGAAAATCACACAGTGAAATTGCAGTATTTCATTAAATTAGATGAATATTCTGAATGAATATTCACTGATTCTCTGATGAGTGACTTGTTACAGAATGTCGTTCTGTGTGTTTGTCTATCTGTCTTGGGGGGCATCCTGGTGGCTTTTTACGTGACCACTCAAGACTCAATCACTCTTTCATTTACAAGTGTAATGAAGTTTGAAAGTCTGTTTGATCTAGCTTGGCTATGAAGATTCGGAGTGGGTTTCCAAGGAGCTTGGCTCGTTGGGGAGGGGAGTCGGTTGGGACAGAAGCCAGGCAGTGTCATTTTGGCGGTTCATGGATCCTATGGATCACCTGAAAAGAAACAGAAAACCAATTAGAAACTTACCTGCAAAAACTTACTACCTACCTAACCCACCCAACCCACCCACCTGCCTCTACCTACCTGCCTCTACCTACCTAACCCATCCAACCCACCCACCTACCTCTACCTACCTCTACCTACCTGCCCCACCCAACCCACCCACCTACCTCTACCTGCCTACCTCTACCTACCTAACCCATCCAACCCACCCACCTACCTCTACCTACCTCTACCTACCTAACCCACCCAACCCACCCACCTACCTCTACCTACCTACCTCTACCTACCTAACCCACCCAACCCACCCACCTACCTCTACCTACCTACCTCTACCTACCTAACCCATCCAACCCACCCACCTACCTCTACCTACCTCTGCCTACCTAACCCACCCAACGCACCCACCTACCTCTACCTACCTAACCCACCCAACCCACTCACCTGCCTCTACCTACCTAACCCACCCAACCCACCCACCTACCTCTACCTACCTACCTCTACCTACCTAACCCATCCAACCC
>JBBPCZ010095468.1:0-11148 GCA_037974445.1 Brycinus macrolepidotus | reverse complement strand
AATTCCCACAGAAACACTCCAAAATCTTGTGAAAAGCCTTCCAAGAAGAGTGGAAGCTGTTATAGCTGCAAAGGGGGGACCAATTCCATATATAAGTCTATGAATTTGAATGCAGTGTCATTAAAGTCGCTGTTGGGGTAATGGTCAGGCATCCCAGTACTTTTGTCCATATAGTGTACATACATTAAGACACATGCGCATGCTTTTGCAGCTAAAAAACATCAAAAAATAGCTATTACCTCATCAAAGCTAGTACATAAGCGCACAAGTGCTAAGCTGGCCAGGAACAACTGGTTAAAGAAGAATAGAGTTAATTTCTTAGAATAGCTAAGCCAAAGTCATGGAAATGTGGAAAACATTCGGAAAAAAATGTAGAGGCCTTACCTAAAAGCACACGAAAAAAATAATTCTAAACTACTCCTTTCATTTTCCATATAATTGTCAACGTTTTTGTTTGTGTTTGATAAGGATATGAAAAGTGAAGGGAATTATTTATAATAATTAAAAAATATCTTATTTTTCTCTGTTTTAAAAGGTATGTTAATTTTCATACCCTGTTATAAGTGTGTACCTATCCTCCCTGTGCTTTTTAAAAAAAATCTTATTATGTCTATATTACACATTATGATTATTATTTTGAGATATACATTTAAAAAAATAACTATAAAAAAAACCCCATAGGTGTTGGATGGGGTTGAGGGCAGGGCTCTGCACGGGCCAGTCGAGTTCCTCCATACCGAACTCATCCAACTATGTCTTTATGGACCTTGCTTTGTCCACTGGGAATAGAAAAGGTTCTTCCCCAAACAGTGTCCACGAAGTCAGAAGCATTGCGTTGTCCAAAATGTCCACAATCCCTGAAAAACAGGTGTGTCCCAATACTTTTGTCCACATTGTGGATGCATGCATGCATGTATTTATTTTAGTTTAGTTTACAATAAAGGTGAAAAGAAAACGTGTGTGCCAAAGCACACTCCGAATGAATGTCCTATAATTGCAGCAGTGCTGGTGAAAACTGGGATGTCTGATGCCCCAGTATAAGACCAGTACGGAGAGTCTCTGTTTCTCTCCAGTCTGGAGGCAGTAGGTGGCAGTAAGGGTGGCTCTATCAGCCTGAAACTCTACGACTAAGAGGCAGCGTTCACTTCCAGGTTTCGATGGTCCGTGGAGGTCGTGCTCAGCAGTGTTGTGTGTGAGTGTGTGTATGTCGCTGAGTGCAGTGAATGTTAAACCCCTGTAAGCTGTGTGTTAGTTTTGACACAGCGTTTGTCTAATGAATTAGACAAAGTAACAATGTCTCAAGCGTCTTCAGGATTTAACCCACATCGGACCCCACAGGTAATAAAAATAATCATCATAATAATCATTATAATCATAAGAATAATAGTGTTTTCCAAACCTAAGGCTTCAAAAAGAGCAAGGAAACTATTCTGCTTCCATTTGGGTCTTGAAAATAACGAGAAAATAAGTTGTTCCGACTTTATTTTGGCTTAACATTTGTTACTCCTGGATTTAATGTTGTCTCTGTTTCTTATTTAAAAAAAAAAAAAAAAATGGAATTATGCATTACAGTATTGCTTCCTATTTCTTAGATAAGTTGTGTTAAATTGTTCCGACTTTAGTATAATATTTATTACTCCAGGATTAATGTTCTAAATTTAAAAAATGGGATTATGCATTACAGTATTGCTTCCCATTTCTTAAATAAGTTTAGTTAAATTGTTCCAACTGTATTTGGGCGTAACATTTGTTACTCCTGGATTTAATGTTGTTCTCATTTAAAAAAAATTGGATTATGCATTATAGTAATGCTTCCCATTTCTGAAATAAGTTGTGTTAAATTGTTCCAACTTTGGTACAATATTTGTTACTCCCGGATTCAATGTTGTCCGTGTTTCTCTTTTTAAAAATGGCATTATGCATTACAGTAATGCTTTCCATTTCTTCAAGTCAGCTCTGACACTGCTCGGCCTTTGGGGAGATACTGGAGAACCGTCGGTTTAATCTGTCCTGTTTGCGTGTAGACTTAATCCAGAAACTCACTAAGCCTACCCCAGAAAACCTCTACCCTGCTTTACCTTCCGATGTTATGACTGACTGACTGTCTCCCGCTCGCATAGTAGTCTTAATAGGATAACTAAAGTTATTTTCTTTTGTAATTATTTGATTGTCTTGAAGTTTCAGTATTGTGCAATGTTATCGGGTGCTAAAACATTATTATGTGCAATATCTTATGTGAAATAGTCTTACTATGTGCAGTATCGTGTGAAGTTTTCTGAATGGGTACTGAATCATTTCATTATGTGCAATATCTTATGTGCAACAGTCTCACAATGTGAATATTGCTACTTATGTCAATATTACTTATATACTACTGATCTCTGCTACGTGCAGTAATGTACTCCTAACCACCATCCGTGTCATTAGTAATTCACTTAATTGTTACTTATCTATAGTATTTATACCCAGCGTTTGTGTATATAGCGTAGTGTATTTCATATTGAAGTTTTTTCAACAGATTTTTATTGAATTTATGTAGACTATATATTTTGTATTGTTCTAGTCTCTGTGTCTCTGTGTGTCTGTGCAGTCGTAACATAAGCAATTTCCTCCGGGATCAATAAAGTTTTCTGATTCTGTTGTGTTCTGCTTTATGTCTAGAGTCCTTTAGGAGTGTCCTATATTCCCACTGAAGACGAAAAGCGTGTCTTTAAAGAATGCAGTCGGGAGAGCTTCTGGTATCGCTGTGAGTGAATATGCAGTTATTATGGGGTGTTCATGCTCATAAGTGCTTTACATTGTTTTGAAAGTGTACGGTTGCGTGAGATGTTCTGATTTTTTTATGTTTTCATCCCAGCTGTGCCATTTTCAGCTGTAGCAATTGCAGTCACTCAGATGATGGTAACTAGAGGTGAGTCGTTTTCACAAATTCCCTTTTCTGCACTGGGGGATCATCTTGCAGCATTTTGTTTTTTTTGCAGTAGTTTTGGTTGGGCCTTACTGTGGATTTCTCTTTTCTCAGGGGTCTTATCACCATCCCCAAGATTTGGTTCCCTACCGAAAGTTGCAAGTATGTAACAAGGAGTATATTTTACATCGGTGGCTCCTAACCCTAGCCTGGAGTACCCCTTGCTGTAGTTACACTCATTTAAAAAAATGTCAATTCAGAAGCTAATTAGTTGAATCACATTATTAGTTGATTGATTATCAGATAATCAGCTAATTAGTTGAATCCAGAATGGAAATACAGAGCACATGTATTTCCATTCTGATGAACATTTTACCTCACACTCTCTGTTATACACCTTGCAAAATGCTAAATCTTCTGACCTGCCTTTTTTTATATATATATATATATATATATATATATATAAACACTGAACAAATGTGTAAAATCATCATTTACTATAGGCTTTTAATCTTGACCTATTAGTTGCACAGTAACTACTGTACTGCACTATCAGTGACTGAAAGCTGCAGTTGTGGTGATAACTAGGCCTTTTTTCCGGACACCAGTCAAAGGTAATCCTTATGACTGTGATTTCTGTAGTCATTGGAAGACTACCAGGATATTAGGATTCATCGCAACACAACATTTTAATAATAAAACCGTTGTCTTCCCATTATAAAGTTTTGATTACATTCCGATGCAGCAGTGGGAGGGGAAGAACGACACTAGCCAATAATATCTTGTTTCACCTCCCCCTCTGACAAGCCCACCAAACATAAAGCAATACGATCAGCTAGTTTAGAGACCCTTTCTAATACTGTGTTTCACTTGGAAACGTATCACAGTAGAGAAGGGAAATGTATTATAATTTCTGGGTTCATATTGACTTGTTGAAAATGCTGTAAACCTGCTGTAAAACTTTTTAAACAGAAAATGCCAAGAACACGTAACGGCATAGGGGCAGCGTAGATTGGATGAATGCTATTTTCCCTCTTTACTTGCTCTGTGATTTTGTGTCTGATGTTAATTCCGTGCTATAGCAGGAAATCCTCCCATACAGTGTGCAGGGAAGGGGTACTCCATGACCAGAGTTAGGAACCACACTTTATGCTATGCATATTTTCACATTTGCATTACTTAGATAAGATTTACAAGACTCTGCATCCTCACGGAAGGTATTTGTGTGTAGTTGCTGGCCTGTTTGGATATATGGGAGGAAAGGTGTCCTATATGAAGGTTTGTCAAGAAAAGTTTAAAAACCTGGAGAACTCACCATTTGGAGAAGCACTCCGGCAAAGACGCCTGCGTCATGTACCCCCTGAGTAAGGACTGGATTTACACCAAGCCATTCATCGTTGTAAACCAACAATCTTTATACCGTGTACTGTTTGTTTTAATAATTATTTTGGCTTTATATTCATCCATACTGTATAGCATTGGTTTCCAAACTGGTCCATGGAACCACTATCATATAGAACTACATAGTTACTGTAATCACTCACTTGTACTTATTCTTCTGGGGATTCAGGCTGAACCAGTCAGAGTTTGCGGATCCAAATCCAGCGGTTCCTCAACAGTCAGGGTTTGAGACAGCATTCCAGTCCACAGAGGAGTCTCAACCAAATCCCTACAGTAGTTACTCCAGTGACTACCCCTATAGCAGCCCTTCTTCCACATATGATCCATCCTTTTCAAGTGAGCCTGCACCGTACAGGGATGACGTCGTCCCTCAAGGTAAAGTCATTTTATTGTCATTGTGCTCATTAAGGATCCTTAAAGTTGGACAAGAAACAGTTTTCCTTCAATGTAGCTGATCAATAAAAGGAAAATTGTGTAAATTATTTTTGCCAAGCTATCACTTTTACTGAAACACACCCAAAGTCACTCAGTGATGCTAATGAAAACAAATATAGCCAGTGCATAATTTTTAAGCAATATCCAGTATTCTATAGGAAATATTGAGCTTTTTTTTTTTACTGCTAGACGTTCATGTTGTTTACATTTATTATCCCGTAGCTCCGCTTTACCAGGAAGACGATGTTCCTAAGAAAAAGACGGTTCTGTATGAGGAGCTTCGCAGTAAAAACAGGGAAAACTATGAGGTCACCCTCACACAGAAGACTGAAACTCTTTTGAGACCGCAGGCTGAGGTTGTAGCACCAAAGATAGAAGGTGAGCTGTTCTTAAAGGAAATTACCAGCAAATTCTAACCTCAAATATGCCTTTGGCTCTGGGGGAAAATGGTTTCACAGTTGTTAAACTCAGTGTTTTCCCTCTCTTTATTCAACACTGGCCAATAGATATGCATTTTGGTAGTGCACCACTTTTGCAGAGAAATTAACATTCCACAACAGTTGAATTTCTACGTGATTTATGGAGGCGTCAGTTGTCATGCTGCAGGTTTGGCTTATGGAAAACATGAAAATGCAGTTTTTGTACTAAACAATATTCATTCAAAAATGAACTGTAGCTGCTGGAACAAGCCTCATATCTCAAAATTGTACAGAAAAAGACAAAAGTAAAAGTATTTTTTAAACCATTTATTTATTAAATCAGTTTGTCATGACATTTTGACACATTGCAGACAGTATCTTTATTTTGTATATTTATATTAAAAAAGAAAAATGACTAAAAAGGAAATATAAAGTCTTGTTCCAAAAGCTATATTTTTTTTCACGTAAAAATAAGATGAATGGTATATAATGGTTCATAAAGGCTTGCAGACCACCTACAGAAAGCATAACTTGAAGATTGAACTGAGTTACAGCAGCGTTTCCATAATCTCAGTGGTTTCCTAATCTAACATACCTGGGCCTGTGTTACACCTCCCACAGTAGGAGCACTAGTCTAGGATCCGTTCCTGTTAGTAAGGATCATAAATAAAGCGAGGAACCTTAGCTTAGATTACTACTGTTACTCTTTAGGTTTATGAATATTGGCCCTAATTTAACAAACTCCTCATGAACTGTGTCGTGTGTGTTACGAAAAAGGAATGAGCGTAGGAACCAATTGCAGATTGTCTTGTAGACCTCTAAGGAGTCATTATTTTGCAGTTTGGCACAGGACACAGCTTACATTTGAAAAAGATTTTCAAATGCCTTTCATTTTTCACATAAACAAGCACCTCAAATTTTCTTTTGTCTCATCAGTTAAAAAGACCAAGTACGGTGATGTTTGGGAAGACGAATAAGTGAACCTTGGCTCCGTCTAATCTACAGTTCCTGTGGCACGAGTATCCAGCAGAGTGCAGTCGGCCATTTCAGAAGATACTAATGGCACTTTAATGCTGCAAAGGCCCAAAGCTGCATTTGGGTTAAAGTGGGCCCTGTTTATGATAAGAAAATAAAAAGCAATACTGACGGATTCAAAACCAGTCTGTTTTTAGTTTTGGGATTTGATATTGAGAAGTGAGCGCAGCTATATATTTTTGCTTCATCTAGTAGCTTCAGAATTATGTTAGGATGTACAGTGGGTATAGAAAAGAATCACCTCCATGAAGTATAACTAATCACCTTCTTCATTGCACACCAAGCTAATTGGCTTCCACCTGTGATAAACTGTAATTGTTTTGATTATTTCAGCATAAAAACAGCTATTCCTGGAGCATTCCAGTGTTGGTAGCACAACTGAAAGCAAACAGTGAACTGTGGGTGGCAAGGCACTGTCAAAAGATCTCAGGGATAAAACTGTGGACAAGCAGGAGATGTACACAAAAAAAAAATCAAAAATTCCTACGAGAATGGTGAAGTCTGTAATTAAGAAGTGGAAAGTGTTTGGTACTACCAGGACCCTCTCAGCTCAGGTCATTCCTCCAAACTGGATGGAAGAGCGAGGAGGAAACTGATTGGAGAGGCTACCAAAAGGCCTATGGCAACTTTGAGGAGTGGTCATTGTGTTCATTGTGTGGCTTGTATGGGGAAGGTTACAAGAAAAAAAGCCACTCTTCAAGAAAGGCCACATTAAGTCTTGACAGAACATTGCCAAAACGCACCTTGAACATTCTGAGGCCAAGTGGAAAAAGGTGTCATGGTCAGATGACAAAAGAATTTCTCTCGGGATAAATAAAGTTCTTTCTTATCTTTTCTTATGAGACCAAATATCCAGCAATTTGGTCTCAACAGCAAATAGCACATCTGGCAGAAAGCCAACATGGCTCACCTTCCAAAGAACGCCGTACCTACAGTAGAGCATGGACGTGGTAGCGTCCTGTTGTGGAGGTGTTTCTCTGCAGCAGGGACTGGGACACTTGTCAGGATAGAAGGAAAAATGGATGGGGGAAAATAGCATCAAATTCTTGAGGAAAACCTGCTGCCCTCTGCCAGAATCCTTAATCCAGCTCAGTGATTGTTTTTTTTTCTGCACTCTTGCTGTCGTATATTTCATTTGGATGTTATAAGTTGCATTGAGCACAGCTGGATTTTTTGTGTGTGTGTTTCTTCATTTCAGGCTGCAAAACAACAAAGTGTGAATATTTTAAAGAGGGTGATTCTTTTCTACACCTACTGTATGTGCTTTTTGTCAGTAAGGGACAGATTCTCTGGTAAAGTGTGGTCACTAAATGCATTTTGCTACTAATGGAAATGCCATTGAGAAACATTCACTGTCTCAAACAAGTCATGATTTGTTTGCTTGGGGAATAAGCCATTAATGTGTTATATATCAGTTGAAATGGAGGTCATTATAATTTGAAGTATATATTATTCAATTTCATTCTCTTTTTACTGAAAAAGGGCAATATCACATGCTTTCTGACACAAAAGTGTTTGATGTTTAAAGCATGAGCCTCAACAGGTATTCTAATGGCTTAATTGCAGTCTGAATGATTTCTTCAGTGTATTTTCTGTACAGCCTTCATAAGCAGGATCAGTGTAAACTGCTGCTCCAGCACCAGGGATGAATCTAAAACCGAGAATGTGTGTGTTTTTATGGATTCTACACTTTTAAAACATGTTCATCTGTATGTAATATTCTTACAGTGATTAATCAAGCAACCAACATAATTAAACTAGATTGTTTTCTGGAATCCATGAGTGGTTTGCTTTCTTTATTATATGATTCATGCAGAAATAAATTCTATATCTGAAAAGCAAGTCACAATGCATGCGCACTGCATCTCCCAAACTATGCGCCATTCAGCGATGCACAACTACTGGTGTAATTACAGCGTGGGTACAGTAAGTAGTAACAGTAAGAAACAGTGTACAGTTGACCCCCGCTAAGTCGCGGTTCAGAGTTTGCGGCCTTAGTCATTCATGGATTCTTTCTTGGAACCTAACTAATAATTAACAGAAACCCCCTCAAATTCGCAGAAACCGCAAATATTCTCTGCATTTTTTTTTTCTTTTTTCGTGGCAATATATAATTTTTCTTGCATCTTACTGCTAAATTATTAAGAAAAATATAATTTACTAATTTTGTAACATAAATATTAATGTAAATTCAGCTACCTTTCCATATAAAATGTAACTATAATTTTTTTAGTACTGTCGAGAGAACACAAAGCAACCGTATATGGGCTGCTGCCCAGTGACGCATCTCTGGCAGATGCAGTCCAGCATTCATTAAAGCTGTGAAAATGACAGCGCATACCAAAGAAAACGCGCTTGCATGAATTAAAGTACAGTATATATAGGGGTAACATTGGTATTTTACATTCTAGCACTGCAGGAGACAGCAGTTCAGTCTACACTGTGCAGTATGTATACGGGTTTACCTTTACTTTTTTTAAGGGTAATGTATTAAACTGAGTTTAAAATGAAATTAAAGTGTTTTGGTAGCATATTTGGGGGCATATTTAGGGTTTAGACTATAAAAATAGTGGCTTTTCACAATTCGCGGGTGCTCTTGGAACGTAACCCCCGCGAATTTCGGAGGGTCGACTGTACTGTGAACAAAGACATTTTTTTGATGAACTGCAGATCATCTAAAATCTCTGTGTACACACGAGATGTTCTTCAGTAGTCTATGCATTTCCATTGCCAAATGCCAATTTCTGCACTCACACTTTTTGTCATCCCTCCCTTATGGGGCAGCTGGTGGCCTGTGGCTAGGGATCTGTCGCGGCAACTGGAAGGTTGTGGGTTTGAATCCTAGGACTGGCAGTGGCACCACTGAGGTACCCTTGGGCAAAGTATTGTCCCCACACGCTGCTCCCCTGGCTCTGTGTTCCTGGCTGCCCGCTGCTTCACTTGGGTGAATGGGTTAAATGCAGAGAAAAATTTTGTGCTGTTCACACTGTGTGCTGTATTGTGTTCACGTATGACAAATGGACACTTTACTTATCACACCTCTTAAACTACCCCGTTTACCTTTCCTTTACTCTGTTTAACGTGTTCATGAGGGGATGGCATACAGTATGAGGAGCACACTAATATTAATATAAACCGCATATAAAGCTCAATCTTTACATTATTTTAGGAATTTACAAGTATCAAGACTTACGTCCACTGTGCTTAATTATTCATATAGTCTATCCAGCTACTTTTCTTTTTTTCAACACATTAAAAGGCCTTTAAGCTCAGATTAAGAGCAAGATAGTATCCAAAGTTCTACAGTAATGAGTAATAATTCATTCCTGATGCATCGCAATTCTGCATCAATGCACAAATCGTTATAATATGAAGTTTTCATAGTTTTTTTTTTTTAATGTCTGCATCAAACAAGTATAATCTGTATCATCAACAGTATAATTAAGTTTTAGTTACATGCAGGCCCTGCGTGTGTATTACATTCAGTTTTATCCAGGCTCATCATTCTAGTGGCGATGGTAAATATGGTAAAATTGACTTCAAACAGACCGGACGAGGAGGAAGAATCCTACCACTAGTAATCAGACAAAAAAAAAATATTCACACGATCTAAAGCTTGCATTTGAAAAATCAAATATATGTTGGCGAAGCTGTTAGTGTTATTACTGTTTCTGTTTTGAAAGCATGCGTTTCTACGTTGAGCTGGTCGATAGGAGAGAGTGGAGCGCCACCCAGAGGCGAGCCGTGGGTGTCGCTTGCGTTTTCAGAAGCTCAGCTACGGAAAATGGGCTTTCTTCCACAACACTATATGGACAAAAGTATCGGGACACCTGTTTTTCAGGGTTTGGGCTAGTTCCAGTGAAGGACAACCTTAGTTTTTTATTTTTATTTTTTATTTTTATTAATGCCAGAAGGAACATACAGCATCAATGCCAGGGGTATGAGCGATTGAAAATAAAATGATTAGACACAAAGTGAAAAGATATTATGAGAAAGACACAATGAGACAGTTTTAAGGGGTCTGGAATTGTTGGATAAAAGAAGAGTGTCCATGTAAAGTTTAAGATCCTTACAGAAAACAGGAAAGTAAGGCGTAGCACCTTGAAACTTACATTTGTGCAAAAAGAATTTTGCAAGTAAAATAAACAAATTTATCAAAAAATATTTGTCCTTTTCTTCTTTTGGAAAATTATGACAACCAAATAAGACATCTTTAAATAACAAAAAAAAAAACTCTGTGTTGAAAAGGCATTTACAAAACCACAAAAATCCTTCCAAAATAAATTAGTACATGTACATTCCCAAAAAAGATGGGACACAGATTCATCTTCAGACCCACAAAATGAGCTGAAGGACAACCTTAGTGCTTCAGCATTAGACAACATGCTTGCAGCTATGACAGCTTCCGCTCTTCTTGGAGGGCCTCTCACAAGGGTTTGGAGTCTCTGTGGGAAATTTGTGCCCATTCATTCTGTAGAGTGTGAACGGCACACAGTGTGAACAGCAAGAAATTCTATGCGTGCAGAGGTCTACTTCGATGCCGTGGTCTGGGGGCGGGACGGGGGGATTGTGGGATGCGTGTACAGCTCTTCGTCTCAGCCGTTGTCCAGGGGTCAGGGGGTGTTGGGGGGATGCGCGCAGAGCTCTATTATGTCTCGGCTGTTGTTTGGGAAACAAAAAGTGGGGGGGACGAAACGAATGATTTTGAAAAGTGGGTGGGAATGGTTCCGGCGCCCATGGTTTAAGTACATTAGTTTTATTTAACACAAGACATTTTAGCCTCTACTCGTCCAGGATAGGTTTTGTTTGTGATCATTGAAGTTCATGTAATCTGAAAACAACTGAAGCTGGTATTTTTCATCGGGGGTCAGAATTTTATTAACAATAGTTGTATTCAAAACATGAAGTTAAGAGTTCATAGAATATGTTAAGAACATTTGTAACACCAGA
>JBBPCZ010095418.1:0-11151 GCA_037974445.1 Brycinus macrolepidotus | reverse complement strand
TGGTATCGGCCGATCACCATGACAAAAAATCGGTACTTGGTATCGGTGGCAAAAATCCTGATCGGAGCATCCCTACTGTTAAACTTGTAAATATGTTAATCATTTAAATCAGCAGGCCTGATTTAAATGAAAAAAATCACCTTTGTAGGTGCACCTCATTAACCTTTCTACCATATCTCTCTCACAGGGTGCACAGAAAAGAAAGAAAAAGGACACACAGAAAACTGGTTTAAAGAGAAAGAACTCAGAAAAAACTGGTTCAAAGGGAAAGAACACAAACAAAATTGATTTAAGAAGGAAGGAGAGTGCCAAAGAAGCCGGAGCTGAGAAATCAGTTGATGAAGATAAGGAAATCCCGCAGCTTGTGCCTATTGACACTCCAAGCAAAAAAACAAAACTAGAGGTCAGTGCTTAATTTTAAGACTAGTTGGTAGACCACTGGACAAGAAGATACACAATTTAAGGCCTTTTTTAAATGAACGTTATCAGAGTGACCATATTGAAACAGCAGTTGTAGAATAATGATGTCAAGTCAAGCTTATATATAAATAGCCCATTATCATACACAAAGATCATTCAGTGTGCTTTACATGAATAAAATAAAAATATTCAGCACTAAGATAGTAGGAAGTAAAATGCAACAGTTTCTGAAAACTTAATAAAGTAAGATTTTCAGTTATTTCAGTATGGTTTCCAACCTTTTAGGCAGTACCTCTAATCTGGTTTGGTGGTTTGAGTCTGAAAGTTATCCGACTGCTTAGTCAGCTGACAATAATGCCTAAACTAAAGCAGAAAGTTCAGAGTGGGTATTTGGGATTTGATGTGACAGCAGCATAAGTATTTTCATCCTATGTCAGGAACTGAAGATGAAAGAAATCAAAAACAAAGTTTTCATTTTTAAGACTGTTGTTCCCCCATATGGTTTTCTCAGTGCCATTGAGAAGAGAACCTCCAATCTGTTCAGGATTGCAATTTTTGGGTTGGGAGCCTTGACATTTTAATGCAGCTTGCTCTGAAAATACTTTTCAGTAGTGTTTTCATTACCGTAGTAGTAAGAAGAATAGATTTTTTTGTAATATTGCAGTAATTTGCTTTTAAATTTAAGTTTTGCTATTGCAGGCCCCATCCAAAACAGGACCAAAGAAAGCACCCAGGCCAAACACAGGCAACAGAAACCTGAAGCCTAGACAAGGGCAGACAAAACTGGGCAAAATAGCTCCAAAGGCTCGAGTACAAAGAAAGAATGAAGTGCATTCTGTCTAAAATGTCAATATGGATCAACACACACGTACATGGACATAGTCTCCGGTTTCAGAACGTGATTGGCACAAGGACTTTTGGATGTTAATGCGTCTCTGTGGTTTCTTTATAACTGCTATTTGTGCCTGTGTTCTCTAACTGGCTAATTTGTAGATGTAAAAGTAATAAACTCTATTTACTCTGTTACTGTGCCTCTTTGTAAATGATTGCCTGCATGATTTTATTCAGGTTTTTGGTCCAGGCTTGATGCCTTTTTAGGGTGAGCTCCAGTGTTTGCCATAGCTCCATAGACTTTTCAGTGTGGATTACAAGCTTTTTGTAGTGCAGACAGAAGCCCCAGGGCTGTGTTAGACCAGCTGCTGTTTGCTGTTTATGTCTGATGTCAGACTGTTATGGTCTGTGTAGATGAGAGGTGGCCCATTATGGTCATTTAGGACATATAAAACATTTACAATTGTGTGTATTTCCAATAAACAGGAATGTTTGATATTGTCACATTTTGGTGGTTGATCCGATAAAGGCTATTTCATCTCTTGTTTAGCTGGACCATGGATAAATTACATTGTATTCTCTGATGGTATTGTTCAGCAAGATGAGAACCTGATATGTAAAACAGGGTAACCTTACTGGTTGAGTCCAGCTTTGTAATCCTCCTCCCTAACCTTCACTACTGTCAGCATCTGTTTCAGCTTCTCAAAGTGCTCACATTGACGACGGGGGTGGATTATCATCAGGAAATAGCGATACCCAGGGTAAGCAAGTTTTTACAGTTTGTCCTGGGTTCAGCTAATATTGAATCAGTAGCTGAGTCAAAGAAGACTGGCTACTTACAGTTGACTAATTATAAAGCTAAACTGAAGATGTGATCCTCTTTAATATTTGCCACGGTAGAAATGAATTATTTATTTCTTGGCTTTTTTTTGTTCACAATTCCAATGTTTCATTTGCATTTTTTCAAGTAAAAAGAAACAGGAATAACACAATGAAGGCATGTTATTCATGATGTCAAAAACAATTATCCTTGTGGCATAGAAGTATTTTCAAAGCAAATGTGTCTTTTCCAAAGTAGGAATATGAGATCCTGATATTAACCGATTATTTTATCTTCTACTTTCCTGTTCATGGTTTTTCATATGCGTGGAAGTCCAGAATTTTTCAGATTTTCCTCAGAATGCTCTCTGGTGCTGGGGCTTCGCAGGCAGGGCTGAAGACAAATAGATCTCTTCAGATTCCTTTATGTCCTGCACAGGAACCTTCATCAGCAGAACGTCCTCTCTGGACCTACTACCATAAACCCATATTTGTCATGGCCATTGGAGGGCTGGTATTATGCACAGGTGTTGTGTTGCTCCTTCTCAGTGCAAACAAAGTAACCGATGCGCCACATGCCATGGGACCTGTCTGTCTGTCTATTGGACTGACGTTCATTGTAGTTGCGTTGGTATGGTTCCCCATCGTCAAAGAAAAACTGAAGCACAAAGGGCTGAAGACTTGTGATGGATCTACTGACATGGAATGACCGTAATTTGTGGACTGAAGTTGGTCTATACTGCCTTTACAGATAGAGCAGAAGATAAATGTGAACAATTACATTTTTGATGTACTTACAGTATTTTCAAATGTAATACATTTACTTGTGAGGAAAGGAATCTACTTTTTAATCAAATAAATATTAGTCCTTCATATTTAGTTACCGATCCCCATTTTTTTATAATTTAAATGGTTTCTGTTGATTTAGTTCCTGTGCTGCTTCCCTTGTGCTTACACCTCTTACTTTTGAGCCCTAGCATTTTATCTTAGATTAAAATGATCTAAAAGAAAAGAGTATAGCTTTATTCATTTTCTAAGCCTTTGGATTAAGAAGTTTCACTTATTACTTACACTACTTTTTTTAATCTATCTATTTATTTATTTTTTATAAAAAGTCTTTTTCGAAAGCCTACTTCTACTTGAGTCGCCATTACTTAGAGGTGGTGATGCATGAACTGGTATGTAATATTGTTGTAAACTTAATATTTGTTTTAGGGGAATTCCACTCCATTCCATTTTGTTTGATTATAAATAGTTAAGATGTAAACTAAGCCATTCAGAGAGGTTTGATTTGAAATGTTAGGCAAAGCTGTTCGCAGTGGTGGTGATAGAAACCTGTCGGGTTTGGTGTCTGTAGGGTTTAGTGTCTTTGAAAGCTACACCACAGAAAGTTATTATATTAAGGGGTATGAATACACTGCCAGATGCCTGAAAGACTGTTTAGGATAGTTTTAAGATTTTGTAATTTTTAGCGTAAAACATATTTTTATTCATGGGAGAGTGGTGCATGTGGGGCATGGTCACTATTGTTGCTGTTGCAACAACACAGTGTGTCCCCATTTTTATTTTTACATGATTTGAAAATAAAAGTTTCCTTTAACACTGAGAAAAAAAATTATGGCAATCTGCTTCCCATCAGTATCAGTGGGGGGAAAAAGTTAGTTTCTCTATGAAGTGGTAAGTTTCTTTACAATGAACCATTTGACATCCAACTTCTCTGAATGCCCATATATGTCTCAACCATTAAATTATGTTTTGAATTAAAAATTTTTTTTAAATCTGTGTAATTCATCTAAGTGTCTAAACAAAGAACAGTTTCTGATTTCTAATATGTATTCATACCGATCTATGTTATTTTACTGTTCACTATCTGCGCCTTTGTATGTAGTGATATTTCTGATGCTGTAAGGTAAGATAAAGATGTAATTTGTCCAGCTGGTCCTTGCCAAAGGTTTATCTTTTCAAGTGTACTTTGACCACTTTTACAGAACATGTCATGTTTCCCTCAGAATGCCTGCGTGTCCCTGACTGCTGTGCTGCTGCACTCAGCCTGATCATTTCTGAACACTGAGGTTGGAGTGTAGTGCCTATATCCCAGTAAGAGAAAGAAGAGGAATAACCAGCACTGGGAAAAGATCGTTATGGAGAAAAGTGGTCAGGGTGTTGGCCGTTGTAAATTTGCTTTTTGGTTTGCTGTTTTCCATGACATTTTTGGTCTCCTGATCCTCTTGACTGGTGTGTTTTGGAATGTTTTCTTCCATGACTTTTTGGTCTATGCAGGATCTGTGATAATTTTTCTGAGCTTGATCTGGTGGGTGTTCTGGTACACTGGCAACATTGAGGTGCCTCCTGCAGAATTGGAAGACGATGTCACACTGGATAAAAGGAACAAGGGAATTTCAGGTGTTGTGCGCAAAGTCTCCAACCATCTTTCGAATAGACTGAGAAATTCCTTCAGGAAAAGTGGGCAGGCAGGGAGCTCTCAACCAAACAACACCAACAGGCTGCCCCCAGAGCAGCCTTCTATCGCCATGGTCTCTCGCATGAACACACGACCAGTGGGCACGTCCAACAGCTTGAACAGAGAGCCGTTATCAGTATAACCTACAGGTAATATCTATAAACAGATCAGATGTTACACTTTGAGAAACTGTCACTAAACTCATGAGAAATGTTCTTAAATGGTTCTTGGGTCTTGGAAAAACCTTTATGCAGTATAGCACTGTAATCTGGGAGGTTCTTTAAATATGGTTTGTCACATCTCATTTACGTTCTTTAAAGATCCATCCTTTCAAAAGTTCTTCCTTGGGACCAAAAGTGATTCTAACATGGCATGGCTTTGAAGAACCCCTTTTAGCACCTTTACTTTAAAAGTGTACAGTCTCTGAAAATAGAGTATAAACACTGTCACTGTGGCGTTACCTTCAGTTTGGTAACATATTTGGACCATATTCCATTCTGTTTTTTAAAAGATGTTCTGACTCCACTGGACCTTAAGCACCATGCTGGGGTACAGTAATTTTCCTTGATAGTACCTATTTTTGTGACTGTACATTTATTTCACTTATCATGGCACATTTGTAGCCTGTTAATTATTACCTGCACTTCACATTGTGGTTGCAAGTGGTTGGTAGAAAGAATCAAACAAAACTTCTTTTTTACATAATTCTGTGTAGACTTTGCACTACACTGGAGTGTACTGACTGGTGGTAATACATGTTTTTTCTGTGTGTCCCTCCCACAGTGCTGTGAAGATCATTGCTACTGGATAATTGCACCTGCACACTGTCAAGAATGAACTTTTCTGGATATATGTTATATATTGTGGATTTTATTTTTCATTTCTTCAGAATTCTTTTCCTTTTGTACATTTATAATACTGTGTAAACCCTCTGTGTAATGTCTAATATAATTGCTGTAGGTTAAAGTGCATATTACTTGATTATCTTTCCAATACAACAATATAGCTACAATTTCTAAGGTGTTTGATGTGTTATTGAGAAGTGACAGACTTGATGCCCCTTTAAAGTAAAACTGTGGGTAACACTAATGTAGGGCAGTGTTTATAGGTATACATAACACCTATACATGGCCTTAATCATAACTGATACAAACCTAAAACATTTAGAAAGGCTTATTCTGACAAGCATCGTTCATCATAACACAGCCTGGAGTGAAATGATATCCAGGTTAACTAAAGTGAGCTTTATGACACCTTGTTGGAATAAGCATTTATAAATGTTTATGAGGGTGTCCGTAGCTGTTGTGTAGCCTTATGAGTCCCGCCTTCAATAAAATTACAGTTACATAAGCTTATGTATCTTGGCCTCCACTGCTGTAGTCCACATGCACTGTATAATTGCAGGTTTTCCATTGCTGGGAGTCTTTATGCCCCTTTAGTTGGCTTTGAGAGTGGTCATCTCATGTGGCTGCTCATGCAGTGTTCCATTCTACTGGAATTTTTATATATTTAGTCACTTACAGTACTCAGTCCAAATATTATTTTGAAAATGCAGTATTCAGATTGTTTGTTTTTCACACTTTCATAAGAATACTTTTTGAATATGTACCCACTGCATAACAACATACAGACTTTAAAATAAACATCACTGCATGTTTATTAACTATTAAATATTTTAAGCTTCAATGAGTTGAGAATGGACAGAATAACCTGTTGATGTAGGATCAGACTGAGTAAACAATGATGCTGCAAATGTGTTCAGCCACAGTTTCTTGGAGAACAACGAACATGAAGTACTTTTCAAAGATGCTTTTAATTAAAAAAAAATTAAGTCAGCTCGGCTCCTGATTGTTATTCATTCAGCTGAATGCTTTTCTGCACTCCTGGGAGGCTACTGCACTATTGCCATTCTTTGAAAAGGGCTGCACCACTTTAGCACACTTAAGAGGCTTGTGACTACTTCCAAATCGTGAGACAGCTGGGTCTTTCTGGCTCCATTCAACAGATGGTCCATGCTTTTCCATATCAGAATTGAACTATTTTGTGATGTTTACTCTTGGGCTAATATGAAAAATCCCAAATTTCTCTGACCTAGCTCATAGCTCATTATATGGCCAGAGAAATTTTAGATCTAATACTTGGTCTGCCTTGTTCAGATGCCTGTATCTCCTTTGCACATGAAAGAAAATAGTAGAAATACAAGTATTTGGCCTGATTCAAATATGTATTTCTTTAGTTTGGAGCATGTACCCAAAATTAAGCATATGACTTTACTCAGTTTTAAGTAGCATTCCAAATGCTGTATCTCTGTCAGCATAGTAAGTATGGTCACCAAATTTTTTTGTATTGATTACTCTACAACTGCACTTGGTATTCTTCTCTAATCTGTCAAGAGGGGTTACATTAGTTACATGTGCTTTTCTCAGGCATAAATTAAGAAGACAAAAACCCACATTATCCAACAAAAAGGAAGTTACTATCATGGGTTACTCCGTCATGGGTTGCACAATTTCCAGGTGCTGAAAACCAGACAATAAACCCTTAAAACAAAAAATACGAGGAGTCACGTGGGGAAGACCTAGGAAATGGCAGCGCGTTAGAGTAAGGTCCGCATCCCTGCCAACAATTATTACAGATTGAGCTTTACTACCTCTCAGTAAATCCAGTTGTTATACGTAGTTGATACATTTATTTAGTTTAGAAGATAAAAGTAACATAAGTTGGATCTTAGTTTTGAGTCTAGCGAAGCGAAGTGTGCAAACTCGTCTGAAGACAGCGGACAATATGGATGTTAACTGCGTTAGCTTGGGGGAGACTCAAACAACTAGTATTAAGGACCTCTACGCAGAAATGATGAAGATTGGCACCACTTTAAACATAGTGGCGAAAGATGTGTCGATAATTAAGTCGGACACAGCAGAGCTGAAAAACACAGTAAGCATTGCTAACGTGGAGGACAGCGTGGCTAGCGTAATAGATGGAAATAGAAAACTCACTCAGCGAGTGGAGCAATTGTGGAGCCGAGTGGAAAATCGGAACAGACGGAATAATGTCCGGCTGATCGGTCTGAAAGAAGAAAAAGAAGCAGGGAGTACAATGAATGACTACATTAGGAAAGTATTGTCCGAAGCCTTAGGGCTACAAGGAGACGAATTCGAAATTGAGAGAAGCCACAGAAGCGGGGGACCGCGACCTGACGGCGATAGGCCGCCCCGCATGATACTGGTGAAATTTCTGCGTTACATAGCTCGACAGAAAGTTGTGGCAGCTGTAAAGAAAAAGAGGGGATTGCAGTGGGATGGCTGCACACTGTCTTCCTACGATCGTATGACCAAAGAACGTGCAGATTTGCGGAAGAAATTCTCTTCGACAATGAAAACTTTATGGAAACACCAGGTGAAACACACGCTAGAGGACTTTAGCCGTCTATAGGACTCATACGGACCGGAATCAGGTTGAGCTGTAAGGCTCACTGCACTGTTATGTTCGGTTTGTTAACAATGCATTTTGAGTTATGGTTTTGTATATATGTTTTTAGACACTTAGACTTTTATGTTCATGTTGACAGGGAAATTGTATTGGCAGGCAATGTTAAATTTTGCATGTTGTTCAGGGGCGTAGCACACGGGGGGATGGGGGGTTTCAACCCCCCACTTTTGCTAAAACACGATTCATAAATGAAGTCATAATTGGTCGTGATTGTATTCATAATTTGGCTTCCCCGTCCCAGAACACCCCCACTTTTGGAAAGCTTGATACACCCCTGATGTTGTTCACATTAAAGGCGTGCGAATGTACATTTCGCAGCAAATATGAATGGTGGAATTATCAACATAGTAACATGGAATATTAATGGCTGTAGCACACCAGTTAAACGGAAAAAGGTTCTCACTTATCTTAAATCTAAAAATGCAGATATTGCATTTCTTCAGGAAATGCATTTTATAAAGGAAGAAGAAGCTTTAAAAAGGAAGTATGGTTGGGTTGGACAGGTAGCTCACAATTCAATATCTAGCAAAAGCTGTGGAGTAATGATTCTTGTAAACAAAAAGCTTAATCTTGTCATTGTAAGACAATTTAAAGATACCTGTGGTCGTATAATATGTGTTGAGGCACTAATTAACGGAGTTAAAGTGGCACTTTGTAATGTATATGCCAAAGAGGACCCAACCTTTTTTCAAGAGGTTAACAAAATATTGGGAAATGTGGATGGTCAAATTATTTTAGGAGGGGATTTTAATCAAGCACTGGATGACCACATAGACCGCAGAAAATTCAGAATAGGTCCAACCTCTAGGAATAGGACACTAATAAATACGATAATAGACGAATTTTGTTTGAAAGACATTTGGAGACGTATCAATCCAAAAGGAAGAGAATACACATTCTATTCACATTCACATAAAACTTATTCTCGAATAGATCTATTTCTTATTTCTGGTTCAGTTGTTGATTCGGTTACCAATTGCATTATAGGAGTTATAGCAATAACGGATCACACGCCAGTTGAATTGTATATAGATCTGCATATAGACAAGGGTAAAGTGGGTAGATGGGGACTGAATACAAGTATATTGCAGGATGAACATTTTATGGTATGGCTAGTTGAGTACATTAAATCATTTTTAGAGCTAAACATATGATCAACAGAAAGATTGGCTACGGTCTGGGATGCACTTAAAGCATTTAGCAAGGGAAAATGCATTGCTTATGGCTCATGGAAGAAAAAAGAAGACTAATTTTTATGAAAGTGGTGAAAAAACAGGGAGATTGTTAGCAAAACAACTTAAATATCAGGATGTAAATAATATAATCACATCAGTTAAATAAGAGGATAAACTAATAACAGCACCTAAAGACATTAATACAGTTTTCAAAAACTTCTATCAGGATTTGTATACTTCTGTGGGGACAAACAGTTCAGAAGAGCTGAATTCTTTCTTTCAGAAAGTGAAGTTAGCCTTGATGCTCCTATAACAGAAGCAGAAGTAAGAGCAGCTATTATGTGTATGGAGACTGGGAAGTCACCTGGTGTAGATGGCTTCCCAGCAGAATACTATAAGAAATATATTGATATTTTAGGTCCAATGCTTACAGCAGTTTTTAGAGAAGCATTTCTATGTGGTTCACTCCCAGAAAGCTTTAACGAAGCTATAATTTCTTTAATACCAAAAAAAGTCAAGAATTTAACTGATCCGGTGATTTATAGGCCCATAAGCTTAATTAATGTGGACTGCAAAATATTTTCTAAGATATTGGCATTAAGGTTAGACAAGGTATTGCCACAAATTATCCATAAAAATCTGGTGGGGTTTATAAAAGGTAGATCTTCATCTGATTATATGAGAAGATTATTGCATCTAATGTGGATGAATAGATCCAACCCTCACCCAATACTTGCTATATCGCTTGATGCTCAAAAAGCTTTTGACAGGGTTGACTAGGACTTTTTATTTACTGCAATGTCTAAATTTGGGTTTGGAGACGGCTTCTGTAGATGGATAAAAGTTTTGTATTCATCTCCTAAGGCTGCAGTTGTTACTAATGGTATAATATCCCAGTTTTTCAACATATCAAGATCAGCTCGTCAGGGCTGTAGCCTTAGTCAGCTTTTGTGTACAGTCTTTCTTGAACCATTAGCTACACTAATCAGAGATGAACCGAGAATCCAAGGAGTTATTGGGGCAGGCAGGGAGCATAAACTATTTCTGTATGCTGATGATATTTTGATACTGAATCAGGATCCAGGCAACTCTATACCAGTGTTGTTGGAAGTTTTTGAATTATATTCTGAAGTATCTGGTTATTGTGTTAACTGGCATAAATCAGAAGCTATGCTGAAATCTCAAATTTGTTCCCCTGATTTATTATCTATTTGTAAATTCAAATGACTTTCAAAAGGAATGAAATATTTACGGATAGAACTTGACCCAGACATAAAAGAAATAATTGTTACTAATATGGAATCACTATTAGATAAAATTAAAGTTAATCTGGATAACTCTAGTAGATTACACTTGACTTTGTGGGGGAAGGTGAACATAATTAAGATGGTTATAGCCCCTAAGATAAACTATTTGACAAGTATTATACCTACATCGGTCCCACAGCAATTGTTATTGAGATATAACAAAATGATAAAACAATTTCTTTGGGATGGGAGAAAACCTAGAATTCGTATGGACAAACTCTGTCAGCCTAAAAAAGGTGAGGGATTGCCACTTCCGAATATTCAACATTATAGTATTTCATTTGAAATGGCAAAGCTGGCCAGACACTGGGAAGGTACAAATAATGATTTGGACTGGATCTTGATGGAAAGGGAGCTAACGTCTCCTTTTACACCTGTCGAGGCCCTCTCACAAACTTCTAAAAACTGAAAATTTTAATCTGAAGGATCCCATTTTAATACACTCAAAAACAATTTGGCAAGAAGTGCATAAAAAATGTAAAATCTCTCATCATATTCAAAAATATGCATCAATATGGCATAATCCTAAAATAAAAATAGGTAAACAGACAATTTATTGGGCACTGTGGCTAAAAAAAAGGTATTAGGATATTAAATGATCTATTTGAAGAGGACTGCTTTCTTTCTTATTGCAAAATTAAAAAGAAAT
>JBBPCZ010095288.1:0-11155 GCA_037974445.1 Brycinus macrolepidotus | reverse complement strand
TATACACACACACACACACACACGCACACAGTGAGTATCCTTAGCTGTATAGTAGGAGCAGACATTGAATAATACACAGTAATATTGCACTAGAGAGAATATTGCATGAGAAATATTGCACATGAAAGAACCATTGCACTTATCAGTCCGTAGTGTGTGGATGTGTGTGGAATCCCTCATTTTATTCACAGTTTGCATATATTACAGAAAAGCAGTTGGACGAGTGCTTCAGAAATGTCACCCAGTCCTCAGTCAAAGCCTGAAAAAGTTTAATCCTCTTTACAGAGTCCAAGGTCCTGCAAACATGACCCTTCTTCCAGTACAGATGTGACTCAAAACACAGATATGAGACTGAAGCTTTGTGTCGAGACTGACACAAGCTGAGCTTGTTTCGTCTGAATGTCCCGTGCCAGTCACTGTGGTGGATAAGACCAGACAGTAATCTTCATACTCGCCCACAAAACTGGCACAGCTGCACCCCTCACAGACTGGTGTAGGGTCACGAATCCCACCGCTGGACCAGGCAGGCCTGAGACAGAGTGGGAAAAACGCACGTGTTTGCTCTCTCTGCACAAAGTTAAGTAACATCTGTTTCCTGAGCTGGGATTATTTTATGAGGCCAGAATCGGACTCTGTCTGACACTGAGGACTCGCTTCTGCTCTTTTTCAGAGTTAATCAATAAATATGTGGGTTTTTTTCACACAGAGAGAGATTTTAAGAGAATCAGTGCTTAAGACTGGAATAACAGAAAACATTTCTCGCATTCTTAGAGTTACAGTATGATTGTTTTGATCGTTTTTTTAAGGCTGCAGGTTGAAAACGTAATTTTAAAACCTTTCATGATGGTTTAATTTGATTGGTATTGCCTCCATAAATGTGAATCTTCTACGAGTGGTGGAATTCGAGCTGAAGCTCAAAAGCTGCTCGGGCTGCTAGACAAACCTCAGCAGCCATGAATCATCCACTGTGTTGGAATGTTCTTGGACAAAAACCCAATTTTAGGTTGATTTTGGCATTTCCTAGAAATACTTCATCACAGTTGTTCAAACATCCAATAGTGAAATTACCAAATGCAAACTTTTACCATAAGTATTTCATTACCAGTATGCTATTATTTTCTTAAAGGGCTTAAAGGGCCTTTATCGTGGAAAACTGAATTTTCCTCACTTATTTATGCAGATTCCTCAGGTAAAACTTTCTAGTCTATACAGTCCATATATGGCAATTAAGCTGCAAAAAAGTCCACTTTGAATTCACTGTTTCTGTGATGTCACAAAAACTATGCATTTTCATACAGGCCTATTCAGCCTAAAGCAGATAAGCCCCGCCCATTAATGTTGACTGACAGGCTTGCAGTCTGGACTGCTTTTTGAATAAAGCACAGTCCAGGGCGACTAATCCGAGGTTATTTACATTACATATTTGCATACAGTCTTAAAGGCATGGCAACAAAAATGGCCTGTTTAATTCTTAAAGATTAAAGAGAGGCCATGTAAAAATAAATGATGATTTGGGAGCATAAACACCAATTATAAACTGTGTTTATGGAGCATAAACACAAAAAAAATTCTAAGCAGACCTCAGGAGAGTGCAATAAAAATGCAATAAATATGTAGGATGTAGGCCCTTTTTCTTCTCTTTTAAAATAAAGATGAATGTATTTATGCTCAGCTGCACTATTATTACAGATAAATTAGTTTTTAGTAACCCTCAGACCTGAATTACTCTACAATCATTGTAAAATGAGGCCCTGCATCTGTTTAACACTCGGTGAGATGTGTCTGAAATAAAGCCTCCCTTCAGATTAATCCGCAGTGCAGAGGAAGCCAGGGCCATATAATAAAAGGAGTGATTCATTAAAGGCAGTGCCAGGTCTATTTCTCCTCCATTCTGTGTCCTGACCTCTCGGAGCACCTTCCTGTTCTCTCTTTATATCACACATGTGACAAATGGTCTTCTACGAGGCGGAGCAGAATCATTACTCCGTTGACCTCTGCATAAAAGCCGTGACATTTCGCCCATGAGCTTTATGATCACTTGGCCACTGACCTTTGGGTTTTCTAGATAATTATGAGTCACGGTCTGCTATCAGAGACGAAAGATTCAGTAGTCAACGTCCAGCACACAGAAAAAACACCATGCACACAACAGTCCCTGATAAACCACAACCCTCTGAACGGTCATTTAGATCTGAGGAAGCTTCGTCCTCTCTGGGCTCTCACACTGCTCAGCCTTTTGCTTCATCTCCTTAAAAAAGCCCTGTGCTTCAAAGATCACCGTCCTAAAAATGTGGTACAGAGTGCATGTTTTGAACAGTCTCTCTAATTAGTCAACCCCTTCTGGACGTGGTCCACACTTCAGTACTTCTCATGACCAAAAAAAATCAGGAAAAAAAAAAAAAAAAAAAAAATTGTAATGGAGGGGAATGCAGGAAAAAAAATCAGTTTCAGATATTTCTCATCTTCCACTGGGACTGCGAGACTGCCCAGACAGCAACAATCAGACTCGTGTAGGCGGGACCCTACAGGAGAATGGGGTCATTTTTTAAAACGACATCTATCACAATGAACCTGTGCCGGTTGATTAATGACATTCGTACCAATATTTTTTGAGTTGGATGTTTGTGAAAAAAATAAGCATATGCAAATGAAATATATACTTAAATGCATCCAATTGCCTATTTTAATTTTTATTTCATTGTGAAGACAATGCAGAGAGAGGATTGTACAAAAGACATCATTCAAATTTAATTCTTTAAAAAAGAAAAGCACATAAAAAAAAAATTATATTTTCAGGTCATTTTTAATACAAAAATCAAGACTAGATGCAGCGATGAGTGACATATTACCAAATCCTGTATTGTCCTTCAGAATAGGGTTAGGACTGAACAATATGGAGAAAGAATGAAAGATTACATTCATTTCCACACACACACACACACGTTGTACTCATGAAAACTTTCACAATTCACACAGATATATATACATCACACACACACAGAACTTTTCAATAATGTATGAAATAGCATGATAGTGGAGCTAAATCTTCATTAAAGTTGCACTTGGGTGTGAATTGACTAAGCACATTAAAGCAAACCTTTTTTTGAATTTTTATATTTTTAGTTACAGGTTCAGAGAAGATCTGTTATACATGGAGTTTGATCAAAAATCTAACAAAATGGAGGGACCAGAATGGTCATTTCTGTCTGTGGTGTCTTGCCTAAAAATATAGTATGATATTAGAACTCCTAGACAGCTTGACTCCTGATGGCTGTTTTAGTAGGGTGATGTTTTCTGTAATATTTTGGACCGGTGGGACTCATTTTAATCCCTTTGCATCCTCCTTCGGTCTGAGCCCTGCTCGTAATTACATCAGTCAGTAAGTGTATCTCTAAAGTTATTTCTTTGAGTTTTTAGACCAATCATTGATCAATAGGCACTAGAATGATTAAAACACCACGCTGACACTTCTGTCAAACTGAGAAAGTGACCAGAATTACTTTGAATTGGACCTTAATGCCCTCTAGTGACTGGCTGAAGCAGTGACTCAGAGTTCAAACAGTGTCATACAGAGGACAAGGCCAGGAGTTATCCTTGAGGTCTGATCGTGCTAATCTGAGTGTGTTATTCACACAGATAACAGCCGAGAGCACAAGACTCATGATCCTGGGCAAACATACCCGAAACACAGGTTTAACAACTTCTGTCTTTGTTAATACTGATTGCATAACATATTTAAAAATGTTCACAATTAATCTTGAGTTTCGTAACTGTGTTTCTGTCTGTTTTTTATATATGTCACTACCAGAAGAGTGGAGTTTGGACCAGAAATCCTGCTTGTTTTATCTGGTCTTTATTCACAATAGAGTGGTAGGCCTTGTGATGAATGTTCTACAGCTACAAGTTCATCCTTACATTGCTCCTCTTTTCGTCCAGCGCCGAGACAACCTTGTCACTTTGTCCACTTACTACACTGAATTAAGGAGAGCCTGTGAGTAAGTGGCTCTGCTACAGTTAAACCAACAGTTGATACACTTCCACTTCCACAGAACTCTGTTATCTATTATTTCAGAGTGTCTCAGGGGATGAGGATGGTCTTTTATATTTCATTATAAATGCACTAATTCTCATTTATACTTCTCGTATCCATTAAGCATGTATAGATTTGTTGTTTTTATTGTTATTATTACTAGTAGTAGTAGTAGTACTGGTTGTAGTTATTTATTGTTATTATTAATGGCAGTAGTAATCATTATTATTATTAGTAGTAGTAGTAGTAGTGGTTGTAGTTTTTTATTATTAGTTGTATTATTATTATTATTATTATTATTATTATTATCATTCTTAATAGCAGTAGTACCGGCTGCAGTTATCATTATTATTATTAGTAGTAGTAGTAGTGGTTGTAGTTTTTTATTATTAGTTTTATTATTATTATTAAGAGCAGTAGTACTGGCTGCAGTTATCATTATTATTATTAGCAGTAGTAGTGGTTGTAGTTGTTTACTATTATTAGTTGAAGTAGTAGTATTAGCATCATTATTAGTAGTTTTAGTGTTTGTTCTGTTTGTAGCTGTTTACTGTTAGTAGAATTTGTATTATTAGTATTATTATTTCCAATCAAGGTCATCAATAATTATAAAAACTGACAAAAGACAAGAAATAAGACTGACAATCCTGCTGTCATTTTAATTAGGAGAGCCGTGTGGAGAACATGCCAGGCAATTTCAAAGGCTTCATTTTTCATATTTTCTGGTTCACTGTTAACAAAAATTGGTCTGTATGATTTACCAGCAACATACTGAACAATTACTTCTGTGGATCACTGTTTGAAGTGTTCGGCTCTTATCATCAGAGTAAGAACCTTTTTGCATAAAGTTTACTAATTTAGCGCTGGTAGAAAACAAAAGTCTTTCATAAAGCCAATTATGCAATTAAACAATGAGCTACACTTCTTTCAGTCATCATCATTATTTCCAACAATGTCAAAATTAGTTGAACAATGTGCAAATATACATTATTAATATTAGTGCAAATGTTGAGAAACTCACCATGCAAAACGGTTATGATCTCATTGAGTTTTAATTTATACAATTAAAATAATGAGTTAATATTGTTAATAATATTTCCATAAAAATGAGCATTCTGTCTGCCTTTGGTTTGACTGATGTTCATGGAAAGCTGATAACTGAATTCCATGACCTGAAGATCTTTACTGTTATTAGGAATCATCATTATAGCACATAACTATTGTTCAGGAATTCCTCTTTAGTATCTGTTCCACTCTCAACACCACATGAACTGAGGTGAGGCTCCAGGATCGCTGAGCACTGGTATCTGAACAGAAAAGCTAAAAAAGTTGTAGGTCCTCACTGGAAGCAGCTTCATTTTGCTGGATGTACTTCAGGATGTCTATCTGATCCATGGCCTGGGCAGCGGTGGGCTGAGGAGTGCCCCCGCCAGCCTGTGCCAGAGAAGGAGGCTTCTGAGGAACGGCTGGCTTGGTCTTCACTGCTGGTTTGGGTTTTGGAGTAATGGCTGGTTTTGGTTTGACAGGTTTACTGACTGCTAGAAGTTTGTCCAGATCCTCCTCCACCCTGATTGGGGACAATAAAATATGATCATTAGTGTGGGTGGAAACAGGGTCTTCTCAGTGTCGATGGTAGAGGTTAGTAGAATCTTGTCACTCAAAACCTGTTACTTATATCAGTACCCGCTATAAGTGCATTTACAAAGAGTTAAGCACAGCGTCCAGTGACTTTATGTTGTTCAGTTACAATAAAACAACTTTTTTTTTTTGTATTTTAATAGCTGTTTAACTATTAAAAACAAGTATTTTGTATTAATCAGGATACTCTATAACAAAAATTATTTTACGGGCCTATAGCCTTTATTTTTCCAGTATTTTATTCTTTTTTCTTGATGTCCACTTATAACATTTATGTGCTTTTATGCACCAAAAAAAGACAAAATTCTTATTTACATGATCATTTTCCAACCCTCTCTTTATTCCTTACATTTTTACAGGATGCTTTTATTACTGTGCCTTTAAGACTGATATTTGTGAATGTCCTCTGTTCTGACTGTATTGTTCAATAAGCCTTCCAGGCTGGAACACGCCTTATGACTTCAGCATGAATGCTGTAGGTGATTATTTCAAAACAGGCTGTGTTTATGCATCTCAGTTTTTATACACAGACTGTGGGGCTGGGGAGTGAATGTTACATTTAAGTTTACATGAAACTACAACAACTATCCTCTAGTCCTTCATCAACGGCCAGTTTCTGGCCACAGGAGTGCTTTTGACCAGATATCATTTGGTTTGTGGACCAATCTCAGTCTAGCACTGTCTTTACACTCATACCAGTGAATCATCCATAGCTATGTCAGTGTTACTGTGTTACTGTGTTAATGCTCCATCACCCAAATAATGTCAGGTCAACAAGAGTCTTGGGATGATGAATGGGGTGGATGGTGGCTGACAAATTGTACAACTGTACGCCTATACAATGAACCCAAAAGGGAGGTGGAGTTCAGGGTGGCCAGTGAGAGGTAGACAGGTGTTAAACATAACCCCAGAGTCAAATGTAGTCTGTAATACACCTGTCCCACATGTATATTAAACTATACTTCTGGTGTTTGGAGTCTGTGTTTATTGGTGTCTGTTGGTGTTTATCCAACAGCTAAATGCTTAAAAACTCACAAAAGTACGCAAAAGTAAGCTAATTTACTTACTTAAATATAAGAATCTATTCAAAGCTTTCTATAAAATCACAATACAGAGAATGAGGCCTGTGCCCAATAAAAAGCACAGGTGTTTCTTAAAACTGAAGGCCCGGAGGCTGGAAAATGACTCTTTCTAAACTACCACAAGCCTCTGCCCAGCCAGCAGCACAGTCTTATTTAACCCAAACCAACTGGTGGCCACAGCTCAAATGCATTAATTCCAGTCAGTCCCATCCAGTTTATAACAGCAGTCTCACAGCTCTACATTTACACCTACTCACAAAACAATAAAAGGGGCGTGCAGGTGCAAAATCCTGCAGGAAGAAGCCGAGTACATTTCTTAGAACACTTTCTTTCAGAATTAGCATTGAGCCAATAAGGCTTCAGGACCTTCTGACACCAATAAAGTATTAAAGTAGATGAAAGACTGACCTAAAGAGTTCATCCACGTCTTCATCTGGTTTAGCAGTAGCAGATGCTCCACTCTTCTGGTAGGCATTAGAGAGGAGTAAAGAGTCTCCGATGGTGACAGGTCCGCCTAAATCTGGGTCCTCAAACAACTTCAGGTTCTCTATAGGAACAGTGAGGGCATAAGATTTGATTTTAGCTGTTGGCACAAAGTTCATGTCTTCAAGCTGAGTGTTTCCTATTTATTTTGAACAGTTCTGTGTAGGAACACAATCCTCTGTGGCCTAAAAGTTTGTAGATGTAATATGATTCTTATGTTTGCCATTTTTACTGGATTTGCCAGTTTTGTACTTTCACGCCATTTGTGAGAATATGTACCCCTCTCAGAATGCTACTTTACTTCTTCAACCAAAACTTTGCTTACCATCCTTTACAGCAGGCTGAAAGAGCTCCTTGTCTGGGTTGTCCTCTTCATCAAACAGGGACAGTTTAGGTTTAGGTGCAGGTTTAGGCACAGGCTTTACAGGTTTCGGTTTCTTAGACCTACAACCACAAAGTGCATGTTTTTTTGTGTGTAATATGATTTCAAATGGACAAACACATTAAATTGTTTAACACCATGCAGGGTGCTCCATCCATATAACAATCAGAGATGTGAAGTAACAATTCCCAACATTGCATAACAGGATTCTTAGAATGGAAAATACACTAAATATTAAACTGGCTCTGTGAAAGCAGCAGCAAGGGTATGCCAAAATCAATATAAACAGTTCAGGCACATCTGGTTAAGTTACACATTTTGTTGATTTGTGAAAAGAAGATATCATCCTTCATGGAACAAACGGAACATATCTATACTGAACATATTCTGTACATAATGTTTATTTATTTACATAAAATAGTTTTTGTAGGGTCTCTTATTTGACTCATTAAGCCTTAGTTAGGTTTTTTTCCAAAGCAAAAAACAGACGTCAAACCTCTCAGAGTGATGGGCTTAAACTGAACAGACATAGGCTCATCTAAGAAGCTGACAGAGGATGTGAAACTAAAGATAAAAAACTTCTTGCTTGTGTTTGTAATGTTTCAAAATGTCATCAAGAAATGGAAATTAAGAAGAACTGTTATTAGGTCTGGAGAACTTTAAAAAAAAACTCACAAACATCACAGCATCACAATGTAATCTCAACTGTGGTCTCATCACGAAAGTCATTATCTGACGTAAGTAACTGAATAAACCAGTGGCATTGTGGAATCAAGTACTGTGGTTTGATAAAACAAAAACTCATTTAAAGCATTTCAATAAAAGAACACAATGCCAGTTGTTCAGCGTGGGAGTGGATCTATTAGGCTTTGGTGTGTGTTACAGCAAGTGGCACAAGAAGTGTTGTGGTGAGGATGGAAAGAAGAAATTATTCTATTAAATATCAACAAATCCTGGAAGCCAGTTTTCCACTCTCAGTGAAGAAACTGAAGAAGAAAAGAGGTTGGATAATACAATAAGACAATGATCCAAAACATCAAAAACTACTTCAAAAACCAATCCCTTAAGATTTTAAAATGGCCTTCACCATCCCAAAAATGGTATTACTGAAAAACAGTGACTAAATCCTACAAATGCTGTGCATGCAACCTATTAATTTTTCTGAACCAGAAGTGTTCTGCAAGCAAAAGTGGGGGAAAACTCCAGTAATTCAAAAAGAGAAGGACTACAAGCTCATTACTAGAAACATTTGAAAGCAGTGGTTTCAGCCAAAGGTGGTCTTACTTAGTACTGACTAAAATGGTGTCTAAACTTTTATGTTCTTTTTCCTAATATGTTAAAATTAGCAAATAAAAGGTAACTGTATAACTAAATAATAAACGTGGCATATTTAAGTGTGTTCAATGCAGTGGTGATCTGAACTTAATTCAACCAGGGCGCACAAACTTTTGCATGTGTATGTTTCTCATTATTTGAGCGGTACGTTGGCTGACAGCTGATCGTAATCCAGTCATCAGCTTTATTTTAGGAGCGGCCTTTGCTGGAAAGTCTAAGATGGTGCCTCATCACTTCCTCGAGGACGTCTTGGCTGGAAATTAAGCATAACAGAAAACATTTCCAAACAGAGAGGCAAGGCCAAGAGCTTTCTAGAACAAAGCAAAAAGAATGATGGACCTTTTATAGTTATCTTCTGTTGGAGGAATTCTGGAGAACATGCATTCCTGGAAGACGTTCAGTAAGAGCAAAGGGACGACGCAGATAAAATGTAGTTTGTTTCGACTCTGAATTGCAAATATTTCAGAAAAATAAAAAAATCCATAAACAGCATTCATAAACAGTATCTATTGCGCTTTCAAATTTCTTTTATGTATTCTTTTATTTCTTCCATAATTTTATTCTATTTTGTTTTATTTTGTATTCTATTTCTGTAAAGCACATAGAAAGACCTTTTGTGTATAAATAAACTTGAACTTGAACTAAAGTAAGACTAAAGAAGTGATACACTAGACTACAAATATTAGATTCGGGAAAGTACCAGTTTAGATTGTTTAAATTGTTTCAGAACAAACTACATTACAGTATCAGGAGCATGTGAAGTTCATTTCACCCAAATGTAAGCAGTAAACCAGATATATGCATGAAATAAGCCCCGGTGCTCATAAGATCACCAATGGCACGTCAGTCCACAGGACCCCAGCAGTACATTGTACATGATTAGGAAATCCCTATTTATATATTTTGATTTATATATCAAACTTACTTCAAATTATATTATTTTTATCATGACCTGAACTAATTCAGCAACATTACAGACATTTATTTTTTATTTTAAAATGAGCTATATTTGTCTAGAAAATTAGCAAGAAAAATCTGTACAAACAAAAAGATGTCCACAATATTTCAGTGAGGAACCCTCAGGTCCAGAAAAGTCTGGTGATTTCTGTGAAATGAAAAAATAGATGCAATTTCTTGTTCCTGTTTTTAAATATAATCCTGTATATACTGCAGTAATTCTCTGATTTCATTATTATGTTTTGTTTGGAAACAAAAGGGTTAAACACTTGAACCAAATGATCCAGATTTTTGTTCTCTCTGGTATTTAGGCAGATACAGTTAAGCCAGCACTTCCACTAGTCAGGCCTTCAGGAGCTGAACCAAAGTCCTAATGTGTCAGATCAAAATCATAAACTGGTCTGAAAATCCTAGATACATGCATGAGTAAATAGGAGCGGCAGCCTGATCAGATGCTACAAATGGCAAACTTTATGTCAGGGCTCTCAAAGAGTCACTGTAAACCAGCTACAAAGTAAAAAATATATTAATAAATCTGTTTCAAGCTTCAAGCAAAAAAATCAAATGTCTGTGTTTAATCCAGAATGTCCAACAAAGTAATTGTGAATTGCTGTTAGCTCAAAATACTCCATTTAGATTGCTATGTAGTCCAGGATAAGCATGACAGAGTCTATGTGGTCTAACCTTTTGAGTAATAAAACAGTTTCTCATTTTCTAATAATGACAATTTAAATGTCTGACAGTTACTACATATTTGTCTGGGTACACTGGATACGTTTTAATTATACACACTAATGTTTATATTGTAAAAATGCAATATATTACAAAGTTGTATTTTTCTTCTTGATCAGAAACCTCTGTTACAGGGCACATATTTCTGATTACTAACTGCCTGCTTCTCCAGGGTACTTAAGCGTACAGCAAAATTAACAAAGCAGTCTTTAGTAAATGCTGTGCTGCCATCTACTGGACTTACTGCAATATGATGAGTGTGCTCCAGTAACAATTGCAACAGAATGAGCTGTCTGAATGTTTATTCAGTCTTATGTATGACTAGCATGTACACTATATGGACAAAAGTATTGAGACGCACCTGTTTTTCAGGGTTTGGGCTAGGCCACTTACTTCCAGTGAAGTATGCTTCAGCATACTAAGACATTTTGGACAACGTCATTCTTCCAACTTTGTGGACCCAGTTTGGGGAAGAACCTTTTCTATTCCAGCATGACTGTGCCCCAGTGCACAAAG
>JBBPCZ010095268.1:0-11156 GCA_037974445.1 Brycinus macrolepidotus | reverse complement strand
CCCTCCTGTCTTTCTCATTTCGTCTCCATCGTTCACTCTCCTTTTTCTCTTTTGTGTCCTTCTTTCTTTTTCCATCTCCCTCTCACCTCTTTCTTTCTATTCATTCTCTCTGTCCCTTTTCTGTACCTCTCTCACTCTTTCTCTCTCTCTCTTCCCTGTTTTTCTTCACTCTCCTGCTGTTTCTATACCCCACCCCTCTCTCTCTCCTTTCTCTTCTCTTCCCCTCCCTCTTTCTTTTTTCTTTCTTTTTTCATCTTCTTTCTCTCTCCACCTCTTCTCTTCTCTCTCTCTACCCTTTTCTCTCTTCGCCATTTCTCTTTTTCTTTCCCATCTCTCTCTATCTGTCTGTCTCTCTGTCTTTCTCGCTCTCTCTTTATCTCTCCTCTCTTCTCTCCGTCTCCCTCCTGTCTTTCTCATTTCGTCTCCATCGTTCACTCTCCTTTTTCTCTTTTGTGTCCTTCTTTCTTTTTCCATCTTCCTCTCACCTCTTTCTTTCTATTCATTCTCTCTGTCCCTTTTCTGTACCTCTCTCTCTCTCTCTCTCTCTCTCTCTCTCTCAGCGGATCCACATTAAAACCCAAGCCTCCTGCTGGACTTTGGGGGGGATTTTTGTGTCTCGACTCCCGAGAAGAAACAGAGAAACACTTGAGCGGCCTGTTTTTTTTCTTTTTTTTTTTTTTTTCTTGAAAATAAATAGCAGTTGAAGGATTATGCTGAAATGAACATGTGTTTCTGAAAAGCCTCTTAGGGTGGGAGATTATCCTGTAATGTTTATTTTCCTCTCTGACTGGTGGTTATTATGATCTGTGTCTGAAGGCAGATCCAGTTCAGTAGCAGCTACTGAAAGGATTTAGGAGTTCTGAGTAATTGCTCTTGTGTTCGGCTGTAATTCTGCAGATTCCTCCGATGTCAGAGGGAGATTTTTCCGGATACGTCGCTCTGCCACCGCGGCCTTCAGCACCACCGCAACCCTGTCAGATATGTGTGTAAGTGTGTGTGTGTTTGTGTGTTAAACCCCACCCCAAAATAGCTTTTGTGTGCTACACACACACACTCTACTCTGGGGGTGGGGTTTGTGTGTATGTGTTTGTGTGTGAGAGAGAGACTCCTCCCCAGAGCAGTGTGTGTGTTAAACTTTACCCTCAGAGGAGTGTGTGTGTGTGTGTGTGTGAGTGTGTGTGTTACACACACACTCCTCTGAGGGTAAAGTTTAACACACACACTGCTCTGGGGGCTGGGTTTGTGTGTTAAACTCCACTCCCAGCATAGTGTGTGTATTAAACTCCACACAGAGCAGCGTCTATGTATGTCCACATTAGTCCTAATAAAATGGATCAGCATGTGGAGCTGGAGGTTTCAATGTGCTTCTTGTTTCCTATCAGCACATCCAACAATAAGGGCAGCATGGAGTGTTAACAGTTTCTGAGGGAGCATTCAGACCGAAGATCCATGTTGCCATGGAAAAGCTTATGCAGATGTATAAATAAAATAAATGTATTAACAAAAAACACACAATATATGCATTGTGAAGAGAAGCAATGTTTCAGATGAAGTGAAAGATGAGGGGCAGATATAAGCAGTGACTTCCTCCTCCAGACATTCATCTATTCAAGAAAACACATGACATTCAACTCTTTTTGTTATTAGTCAGGTCCATGGCCTCGTTACTGAGGAGCATCACAGCAACAACGTTTGGTTTTCTACAGGCAGCTTCTCTTTAATCGTCTTGAGTAACCGAGCAACAAACATGGTACACTCATTTAGTTAGCCATATTTAACCTACTGTTGCTGCCCCCGAGTGGCCAACACTGGTGTGTGCAAAAACAATAGAATACGATTTTAGCTCCTAAAACCAAAATGCATACAAAATGTGTACAGACATGGTAAACACAAAGTGAAAATGATGATGTGTTTTCATAGTTCTCCCCCACTGAATTAAGAAAAGTAATTTAATATGAAGCAAAAAAAAGTAAATTATTTAACTAGAGACATTAAATGTTGAATGAGGTCAAATTGTCCCCAAATGTAAAAGGAGGGTTAAATTATTGCATCTGAGATCAATATCTTTGCCTTGCGCCATGCACCAGAATCCGATTTAGCTCCTAAAACCAAACCAGTAGTTTAGCTCAAACTTCTCAACACTTTCAGCTTTAACTCTATGAAGTCACTCCTGACTCTCCTGACCTGCAGGAACAGCGGCTTTCTAGTCATTCGTAAAAATGTACGGTGACAAAACTGACACTCATGTGGCAGTGCACGTTTATTAAACTATTAATTCCAAAACATTTAAAACCTTTCTTTCAGCACTGAAATATCATTAACTATCTCTGAAGCAAGAACTCACACAATCTGGACCATTAAACACCTTTATAATGGTCCAGTCGTCCAGTTGAGGTTAAACTGAATGATGTTTCTGTGATTGTATATCTGAACTTATAAGGTTTAAACATGACAAACGAAAAAAGGAAGAATTTGAAAAGGAAGGTTAATTGCCCTCAAAGTTCCGGTGAAACGACAATAAAGATGTGGATCATGGAGAAACTGCACAGAAGGGTCATGTACATTTAACATGGTTTGAAACACCGGCGACCTAAAGAGAACAAAACCATAATTACCTATAGCAATTAGGTGGCCCCCTTCAGGACCGTTTGTACTTGGCTAGCATTAGTTACTGTTGCTACGTACTGTTGTTCAGTTACAGGGATACAAACTGTTGCCAGCATTTTTCAGTCAGTTTCTTGAATTTCCCACCTTAACCCTCAGCCTGAACAACGAACATCAGAAATACAACACTGCTAAAACATGTTCTCATGCAAAAGTTCTTCCTTACTTGGAGATTCCACTTCTCCGGGTTGACAGTGGAGCTTCTGACATCACAGGAGACTTTATTTTGTGATTGTGATCTGTGATTCTACACAATGTACAAACTTTAAAAAAAATACAAACTTTATGGTGTTTGGAACCTAAAAATTTATTTTTTGACATTTGAGACCATTTTTTAAAAATCGATGTCATTTTTAATTTCTGATCATTAAATACAAGCAGAAAAAACATGTGGCGTGAGAAGCCCAATCATATGTGTGTGTGGGTGGGTCTGGGGTGGGCAAAAGGGATGTGTGTGAAAATCGAACTATATTTGTAAGTAGTTCACTCTAATTATAATACTAATGTGTGTAAGCTGAAGATTTTCAAAATATTTAACATGTATGTTTGTTAATTTTTACAGTAAAAAAGGAAAGGCATTTCAAACAGATGTTCTGTTTTTGTTTTTTGTTTTTTAGGTTGTATCCAAATATTTGGTTAATTTATAAAAATAATCTATTTATCATATTGGCTGGTTGTTGAGGATCTGAGACACTTGTACACATCGTTTAAGGCCTTAAATTTTAGAAAAGAACAAGTAATGCGAAAACGGAACAAAATACTCTCAGGGTTCTAAGGGTTAAGAACAGCTACTTCTGGTCCTCCATAAAAGCTCTTTGTGGTTTATGTTCTTTACGGCTGCTCAAATTGATCAAACTGACAAAACACAGTTATTTTGAGAGCTTGTGATGGTGCTACCCATGTAGAAAGTCCCTTCCTTCCCTCCATCTGTGGTTAGCACCACATCAGCACAGTGACGTGACATCAAGAAACCTACTCCGAACCTAATGATGGTTTGTGACCGAATGTTGTGCTTTGTAAGTCATTTTCTTAGATTAAAGTAAACTGGATGACAGCACTGAGAAATAAAAAGAATCAAAACCTAAAGTTTGAACCTAAAGACCCTTAAACCACCAAGCTTTTGCACAAATCACAAATAGTCTATAGAAAGCATGAGGGTCACCAGTTTCCAAAACTGAGGTCTGAAAGTTGACTGTGATTTTCTAATAAGATCATTACAAATCACACAATGTGCGACATGGATCTAATAAACTTGGGTACAATGTGTGTGTAGATGTAAGATGGTGCGTATGAAGGTTTGTAGATGTACGGTGGTGTGTGTGAAGGTGTGTAGACGTACAATGTATATCCTCACATGATCAAGTGTTTAAGGGGTAAACAGAGAGGTTCAGAGTGGGTTTGGTCTGAGATACTCTGTTCTGGAGAAACTCAGTGAATCAGACCTGTTCACAGTGGTGGTCAATGAAACCAGACATCTGCCACTAGAAGTTAAATCTGAGAAAGTTAAAAAGTTAAAGTTGGAGACACCAAAATGTAACTGTTGTACATTAGTAACCACCTAGCAACACCATAACAACCATTCGTAACCACCTCACACACCATAGGAACACCATAGGAACCACTTAGTAACAACTACAGTTACCATAGCACCCGCGCAGTCACACTTCACGTTTTCTTGTGGAAATGCAGTCTAGTTTTGTTTGCTTTTCTTGATGTGTTAATCATACTTAATTGGTGTTGCTTAAACATTATTTTATATTGCTGTTACATATGTAATATATCCATAGTTTTGTTTTATTTTTCTGTGCTACGCTTTTATTTTCATAGATCTATATTTATTCTTTTCAGTCCTGTTTGAGGGTGACTTTCATTCACAGTGTCACTCAGCATTATAACAGTGGGTTTTTTATTAGTGGAGCTATACTAAATTAAACTGAGAATAACACGCCACCCACAATCTCACGACAGTTACACCAATTAGAGATTAAATACCTCATATTATATTCATGTTAACTGCTGTAAATTCATATAATTGTGTTTCAGTCAACAGCGACAGGCTGGAAAATGTATTTTACAAAGAAAAAAATAAATAAAATAACTGCCAAGAGCGTTTAAGGTCAGTGTGCCCCAACTGGCAAGGGATCAAACTATTTCTGGCCTGGATTTGGCATAAAATCAAAAATAATGCTGGATCACACCACAGAAGAACCACACAAAAGCAAAAGTGTTTACTGTGGGGATGTTATGGGAGCTGTTTCACGGCAATCATCCAAAAGTCATCAATTAATAGCGTTTTGAAGCCAATAAACTCCCCTGTAATTCAGAGTTGGAGATGTAAACAGAGTGGATCAGAGTGGGATTGGCGTGAAATGGGTCATTGTAGAGACTCAGATTTCTTTACAGTGGTGGTGAATGGAAGTAGACGTCTCCAGTAACAAATACAACCCTTTCATTTACTCTCCACACCCACCACTGAAGATGAATTTGGATGCCTGTTGCTTCAGTTTTGGCTTCAGCTTTAGTTTTGAGGCTAATTTGGCTAATAAATGATGTAAGTTTTGGCTCACCAATTAGCATCTTTTAACTGCCATCATCACGGTGTTGAAGCAAATGATCTCCAACTGGCTGTTCACAAACACTGATTGATTCAGAGATTTTACAAAGTGGGTTTAGAGTGGGTTTGCTGTGAAATGGGTTGTTCGTGAAACTCAGATTTCTTTACAGTGGCAGTGAATGAAACCAGATTTCTCCAATAACAAATACAGACCTTTCGCTTACTCTTCAAATCCATCTCTGAAGATGACTTTGGAGGATTAATTCATACTTAAGACCTACTTGCTGTGAGGCCATTTTTTGGCAGTTTTGAGTTCCATTCCCAGTTGGGGGTGATGTTTTTCCACCTTTTGCCCTAAGAGAGTTGGGATAGGCTCCAGAACCAACCAACACTCCACCCTGGGTAGGATTAGCAGCTCAGAGAATGGACAGATGGATCAGAAGGTCTTAACAAAGTGTTAACAGCCCATTATTAAAAGTATTAATGCAATTATTATTGATGGTCACACAACACACTTTTAAGTACACACTCAGACAAGTTAGAATGAATTAAGCTTAATGCAAAGTGATTAACCTCATTTAATTTGGGATTTAATGAAAGGCCCTAATAGATGTAAATACAACTTAATCGCTATTGCACACTGTACAGTACAGGGCAATGAAATGCACCCTACTCTGCAAAAGTCTTGAGCCATCCCTCATTTCTTCACATTTTGCTTTGAACCACTTTGTTGGTGCAAAAACACAATTTTACACCCATCAAACTGTCTTGCTCCCATTTCTTTCGTTTAATCTACTCAATATGACAAAGATAAATGTTTTACTGTGACAGGTTGCAAAGTGCCTAAAGATACAAGAAGCCTAGATAAAGGAGTTCCAACCACTCAGCATTCAGCACCACCAGTATACTGATCACCACCTGATCATCTGGAGTCATCTGCACCTGTTTCTTCACTAGTTCAGGACTTAAGTTAGATGATCTTTGTTCTGCTTGAATGATTCATTTTCAGCCCAGTCCCTGAACCTGACCAGTTTCAGAGGAATGTTTTTTGTTTGTTAAGCCACACAGTGACCTACATATGAGAGTATTTAAAAGTCCTTCAGGAAGCCTGGAAAACTGATCCTCAAGACCACATTAAAAATAAAGAATGTCTGGATCTCTGGAAGTAAAATATGAGTTCTTGCACAGTACTGGATATAATATATACATAAAGCATGGATTTCATTGCCTTGTCCATGTGTCATTTGAGTTTGTAGTTTGGAGCCATGGTGGACACCAAGAGAAGCTAGAAGATCAGAGTGTCAGAGTCTCAGCTTTGCTAGCATTACATGCATTTATGATATGGCGAATAACACTGCAAAACTGACCGCTGCATTTCAAATTAAGTACCGTCATGGTGGAACGTTGGTGCTCTGAGGTCTGTTTGTATCTCCAGCACATGAAGGTGCCTTGGGCTATTCAGAACGGGTTATGGACAGAGAGCTCCCAGGGGTGGAGCCTTGAAGAGGAGCGTGTTCTGCTCTCAGAAAGATCACGATCAGGCCGAAAACAACACCCAGTTCACAGCAGACATGTATGGAGAACACGTTTCCAATTCCAGTGCACGACTCATGAGCAGTCCCCACAGAGTCAGCTATACATAATGCATGATAATTATGTACATACATATGGCCATTATGCTGAAGAGAAATGCAGAGAAGGGGCAGCAACAGAAACGAGCTTTGTACACAGCATGTGCTTTAACATGCTCAGATAATAGCGATATGTGAGTAGAAATATAAAAATAAATAAATAAATAAATAAGTCTTGCATATGTTATATATAAATATCTGTATTTAACAATATTTCTCCAATGTATATACAGTATATGCCAATTAGCCATATCATTAAAACCCACTTAATATTGTGTGCTCCCCCTCATGCCCCCAAAACAGCTCTGATCTGTCCAGGTCTGGATTCCACAAGACCTCTGAAGCCCTGTAAGCTGTGAAGTGGGGCCTCCATGATTCAGACTAGTTTGTCCAGCACGTCCCACAGAGGTTTGCACAAATTTGGATCGAATTTGGAGGCACCTTGAGCTCTTTGTGATGTTCCTCAAACAGTTCCTGAACAGTTTTTGCAGTGTGGGGGGATCATCCTGCTGATAGAGGAGCTGCCATTAGGTTCAGCATCTCCATGAAGGGCTGAACTAGGTCTGCAGTGTTTAGGCGTGAAAGTAACATCCACATGAATGCAGGACACAAGGTTCTCCAGCAGAGAACTTTGGTGGACAGGGGTCAACATGGGCACTCTGATTGATCTGCAGCTATGCAGCCCTATAAGCAGCAGGGGGCGCTGTACTGTGTGTTCTGACCCCTTTTTTATCAGACCAGCATGAGCTTCTTCAGCAGTTTGTTCTACAGCAGATCTTCTGTGGGATCAGACCAGACGGGCTGGTCTTCACTGCCCATGACCATCTGCGAATCTCGGGCACCCAGGACCCTGTCACTGGTTCTCTGGTTCTCCTTCCGTGGAACACTTTTGGTAGGTTCTGACCACTGCACACCAGGAACCCCCCACGAGACCTGCCATGTTGGAGAGGTTCAGTCGTTCAGACATCACAGTTTGGTTCTTGTCACAGTCTCACATCCTTTCGCCCATTTTCATGCTTCCAACATCGACTTCAAGACCTAACTGTTCACTCTCTGATGATCTGGTCTCTACTCAAGGGGGGTGTATTATAATATTAGTCAGTGTTCTCCACCTGCAGTCTCTTTAATATTACATCTAACATCATATAAACTGTTATGACATCATTCGTGTAACGAGTCTCATGACAATCAGCAATGTTTATAATTATTGGACATTTTTTTAGTCCTATTTTTTCTTAGGTTTTGCTATGCAATCAGGACATTTCTGGTCTGGAAATACACAAACACAAACACACACACACACACACAAACACACACACACACACATTCAATGCTGAATTTCCATTTTTCCCTTTTAAAGAGAATAAAACCGAGACAAAACCCAAAGTAAGCGGAGGTGACACGAACACAGTGCCGTTATTAAAACAAAAACAGCCGAAAGCTCATACCTTCACGTTATTTGTCCTCATCATGCCTTTAATTGGCTAGTCTATAATTTTTTTGCTCTGAGAATTAAAATTCAATGACTGAGATAACGCGGGGCCTCCACTTAACCTTCACCCTTGTTTTGAGCGCTTTAATGACTGCTCTGCTTCGGCGGCACCACCAGTGTTTATACCGCTAACGGCAAAGACCATTACAAGAACAGTATCTGGAGACCAAGGACCGCGATCTCATTTATAAACACAGTCTGCTCCTGCATTTATCTTCACAGCAAATTACAGACTGATTAAAGGAACTCATCTGCATTGAGCGCCGAGTGGAAACAGCTTCTATGGGCACAGCCGTGTGTGTGTGTGTGTGTGTGTGATTGTTGGGGCGAATGTGTGTTGTTTGTTCCCCTCTATTTTGAAGCCAGACCGAGGCCCAGGAGAAGCAGCAGTGGGCCCTCCCATGCCTCTGTAATCCATCTTAAAAGCTGGCTCGATAAGCCGTTTAGAGCGTTCAGAAAAATGGAGCTCTTCAAACGTCCACTATGACATTCAAATGGGCTTCAAGCACAAAGTGTCCATTGTGACAGTAAATGCAGCCTACAAGCGCTACGTTTTCTCTTAGGCAGTAAACTTCGCTCAAACTAACAGATGTTGACTTTGTTCAGTTGGTGTCTGTCCTGTCGTGGCGTTTTTGGCTGCTGGTCTTACAAAACCTCTTTTGATGAGGTTCGATACGCACAAACATGTCATAAATGAATACCTAAAATACTGCTGATCCACCAAATTAGCCCTGTGTGGACTCTACAAGCCCTCTGAGAACAATTTTGGTCAGTTTAGCTAACTAAAAATGGTTTTCCTATTTCAGTGCTCCAATGAACCTGAACCTATTCTTTAGATTTTGTTTGTTTTTGTTTTTTTTTTTGTTTTGACCAACAAGTTGTACCAACAGTTTCTTTCAACTTAAACAACCTGACTTGCTTCCAGTGTCCAGTAAGAAAACAAACAAGCAAAAGAAAACATAAAGCAAAATATGAAGAAAGGAAGGGTGGCTTTGCACAGTGCTGTAAGTCACTTGGTTGATGAAAAAATACTATTTTCTGTCAAACTGTCTTATCTTTGGCATGCTGAGTAGATTAAATGAAATGTATTTACAAATACACATACATTACAGATACATGGAATTTGCAAATAAACTGTTATGTGAAATGACACAATATTTGATGTAACTTTTCAAAAAACAAAAAGTACTTAAACACTTTATTTGATCATGAAGTGGGAATGAAAACCTTTGAGGAAGCCTGGAGAACTGTTCCTCAAGACTACAATAAAAATGCAAGAAAGTCTGGATCTTTGAAAGCAAAATATGTAGAAATGAGAGGTGGCTCAAGATTTTTCCACAGTACTCCACATAAATAGACAGTACATAACAAAGACAATCCTTTAAAAAACTAAAAGATGCTAAAAGTGTTGCATGTTGCAGCGTGCTATATGTTATGATATAACAACACAGTTTTTTTACTTTGAATCTGTAGCGTTGAGACTTATTTCAGCATGTTCATCTGAGTAAAAGATGAGAAGACACGAATTCTGTCTGTGTCCAAGAAAATAGGATCTCTCCCAAAACCATCCTTCGCTTCTAATGTCAGTTGGTGTGAAGCATTTTATTCCAAGTCATTTTGGAGCTTTTTAGTTATCACAAAAGTTACACACAATGTTAAGAGCTCTGTTCAAGTGATGAAGATTTATTTATTTATTTATAATTTTGGACAGCAGTAATATCCACAATAAATGCAAAAACCCACTTCTGCTATTTAATCTTCTCTTTTGTGACTTCTCATCTCCAATGATCAGACAATGGCAAAAAATTCACCAATTTTTATTAAGTCAGGTAATAGTTTAAACAAGCCCACATCTATTAAAATGAATATAGTTCACTGTGCATCTATTATGTATCTTCTGACAAAACAGATTAAATAATGAACATTTCCCTGGTGATAATGAGCAGCATTTCCATAGTGATAGCGAGCTGCGTTATGCATGTGTCATGATTATGGCACATCCAGTAATAAGAGCGGCATGGAGCTTCTTTATGCAGTGAGGGGAAACACAGAAAGCTCCAATTCCACAAGCTGATCCCTTTTGCTGTTGATAATAATAAGGCCAGGGTTATATTGCTTCAGCACCCATTTATCTTCTATTAATATGTGTGATAGGTGCAAGTTAATGGGTCACATATTCTTTTGCAAACGTAGCTGTCGACTTGATGTCACTCCACAGAAGCTTTTTGCAGCCTTTGTTTACTAAAGTGTAGCAAATAGATGAACCGAAAGTCCAGGAGAATGCACTGAGTGTGCGAAAATATCCAAAACATCATAATTCCTAACAGCAGTCTTCATTCAGAGTAATACGCCGTTTTATTAACTCCTAATTACTTTTCCTTATTTCCCTCGGTGACATGCCGGCCGTGGATGAACTTCTGTTCTCCACTCGGTGCTTGCCAATTTAGCCGTCATTCAACTGACACATCAGGACGAAATGTCTCATTCCATTGCCAATGAAGTGTCCTATTACGATCACGGCCTGCGAGCAATTATCCAGAAGAAATTATTATAAAGGTGTCGTCTCCAACAGAGCAGCGGGCTGGCACACACCGCTCTCCAGACTCGCAGCAGAGACAGATGTCTGGGCATGCAAAAGTACCTCTAATAGAGTCTTGAGCCACCCTCATTTCTTCATATTTCTGATATTTTTAATGTAATCTTGAAGAACAGTTCACCAGGTTTCCTGAAGGACTTTAAAAGACTCTCATTTTCAGTCCAGTCCCTGAACCTGACCAGTTTCAGAGGAATGTTTTTTGTTAGTTAAGACACACAG
>JBBPCZ010095258.1:0-11156 GCA_037974445.1 Brycinus macrolepidotus | reverse complement strand
CCACACCGAACTCATCCAACCATGTCTTTGTGGACCTTGCTTTGTGCACTGGGGCACAGTCATGCTGGAATAGAAAAGGCTCTTCCCCAAACTGTGCCCACAAAGTTGGAAGCATGGCGTTGTCCAAAATGTCTTGGTATGCTGAAGCATTAAGATTGACCATCACTGGACATAAGGGGCCACCTGAATTCAGTAAGTAAGAGGTGTGTCCCGATACTTTTGTCCATATAACGTATAAAGTTCTTGTACCTACATCTGTTTATCACATCATCAACCCTCCTTCTTCCCTTACTTGCTTTTTATCCTTATATCCACAGCTGTTTACATTAGAAAACACCCAGTTATTTATCCTCTAACCTCCCATACTGTTGAAATTCTCACACTGTGAGAACTGTAAGCTTGGTGCTAAAAGCTCAATTGCATTTCTTTTTCAAAGTATTCATCTATCCGCCCTGCTATTCTTTCTTTGAGCCCTTCATCCACCCCACCCATAGTAACACACTGATTTTGTTAGTCATGGAACTTTCAATCTAGAACAAAGAAACGTTTTTAAATTTTAACCCAAAGCAGACAGAGCAGCAGTTTACACTTTTTTTTAATATTGCCACAATCTCATAGAAACACAGTAGGATATTCTTTACATTTACACATTTGGCAGATGCCCTTATCCAGACTTATGTAGGCAAAAGTAGTTTTAATAGTCTTGCTCAAGGACTCTTGTTGGTGTAGTGTGGTGCACTTGCCCTGGCACGTGTGTGATTGAACCCCAGTCTTCTGGAATGGAATGTTATTACCCAGTACTTTCCAACTGTTCATGCAATGGATTTGAGATGCTTTATTTGTTATTTTCACAAATACATGTACTTACAAATTCTTTGCTCAGCCAACTAAGAACATTCATCTTTAAAAAAGCATAGATCACTTTTTCATGCAGAAAGACTTTTTATTTTAAAATAATGAAAAGAAGCACTGCATTAATTTGACTGTATTGTATTTTACACCATGTAAGATTTTTTTCTTAAAACAAATTTCTTGGATTAATTTTTTAGTAATCATTGCACACACTGTGCTGAGTGATGAATGCAGTTGATCTGCAGCAGATGTTCATGCTGGTCTCTCTGGGTTATCGAACAGTGTTTCTCCTGTTGCAGCTGGGTCCAGACTCTGGGTGAAGGCTGCTGCATAAATCTGAGAACTCTGAACAGCTGGAGTTTGGGTAGGTTCATGTGAATCCTGGCCGGTGAAACGGTGTCTTAAAGTTGTCTGCGTATGAGAAGAGGAAACACACAATCAAATTACACAATGAACAGATCAGTTCAGCATTAAGCTTTATATACTGAGAACATCACAGAACCCACTCACATCAGATTCATAGCACTGAATGGAAGAAACAGAAATCTAAACTGAAATAAATGTGTCTTTTGCTACGATAACAAACTGGATGCGCTCATTAATCCCTTATATTATTGCTCAGAATTGAATGACAATTGCAGCATTTATGGATTTACAATCTTACATCTTAGTGTAACTCTTGCCATTATTGGGGATGGAAGGGTATGAAACCTGATCTTCCCATTAGCTTTCCTTCAGCCCCATTAGCATCTAACAGTAAATTTTCTGATTAAACTAACAAATGTGGTGATGGGAGAATCCTACAGTGTGACTCTCCTGCCCTCTGCAGGACATTGGTGAACAGTGCAAATGGACACAGCAATGCAAAGTTTTTGGAAACATGAGATTATCTAACAGGGCTATTCCAGAAGCCTTCCAGAAGGTTTCAATATCCATCACAGTGTTTTTGAAAGAATGACCAATCACAGTTCCATGTGAGTGTTACTGGTTGTTTTGATTAATGTAATATTCATGTAATCCAACAAAAATAAAATTATTTTCACTGATAGGCCAAGATGTTTTTAAAGGGCTCATTGATACTCATGACATTACAGTGATATTAGTATCCATATGTGAACTGTATGGATGGGGGAGTGAACATACATTTTGAAAAGAGTCTTTCACTGAAATGTAAGATGCATACCACAGGGGGGTATCTATAGATCCCAGCAGTGTAAATGCTGATTGGAACTGAGCTCTGAATTTCTGCATCTCTTGCGTTCACAATTCTCAGGAACAGTTCTGCATTGTCCAGCTACAAAAGAGAAGAAGACTGGTTTGCTGAAGGCCAGTATTCTTAAGGCTTCATGACACCTTCATGAAATTGATGCTTGTTGCAACAAGCTCTTATAAATGTTTTTGTAGGTTTATGTCAGTTTTCATGAAAGATTTATGTATGTGTCACATAGCCTTATGAAAACATTACCATGATGAATACCATACTTTATTCAATAACTTGTAAATGCAGACAATTACACTTAAGGCCAGAAAGGTGGCCCACCCTCAGATTAAATAAACAAAAACAAACCAAAAAAACGATATGCTGCTCTATCAAACTTTTATTCCAAATTTTTATTAGGAATATATAAAACAAATGTAACTGATTGGTTTTGAAGTGTAATGTAACAATATATACTTTAAGTATTTAATGGATGCAAAAGCTTATGTATGAGTTTCATCAACATAAACACCCCTTGCCTTTATCACAGCAGCACAGATTTGCGGCATCCTTTCCAGCAATTTTTGGAAACACCTTGTGTCTAAACCCTACCAGCACCTTTTGGACGCTTATTTAGAACTTGTGGGTCCAGATCATCCCTGCAGCTCAGTGGGAGAAAGATCTGGAGACTGGGGAGGCAAGACAACATTCTCAAGACTTTTTGCTTTTCTCTGGACTGGACCATTTTAAAGAATGCTGGGGACTATTATTTGGCTGAAGAATGAAAGAACTGTGTGACGTTGAAGAATGCATTAAAGAGAGACCTTATATATCTTCAAAACCAATAGTTTGAGCCTTTGTGGCCAAATAAAGTGTTACTGGTGACAATATAATATTGAAAACCAGTCAATTACATTTGTATTTCTAATGTTTTCATGTAATAAAATTTTGAAAAAGCAGTGTACCATTTTTTTTTTTTAAATCCAGGGGTGGGCCCAAACCTCTGACCTGTAGTGTAAATAATAAAAAATGTACACTTAACTATGTTACCTTAAAGAATGTGCAACATGAGTACAAGAAAAGCAATCTTGATTTAAGTTACGCATAATGGCCTAGTCACATAGAAAAGTAAGAACACTATTCAAGGCAATATAGACATATTAGAAACACAAACTACTTTTACTCTGAGATCATTACAGGCTAATAACACAACCAGGGCTGAATGCATGTGAATTTTGCTTGAATAAACCTGTGGGACAGCATTGACTTCTGCCGCTGTCATTGAGGGTTTGGCTGGGAGGGAGCGGACGGGTATTTTCCATCTGCCACTAATGATGCGATTGTGATGGTCAAAGATGTCCAGCTTCACCCAACCACGTGGTGCTAGGTGTGTCACTTCCTGTCCATAGATGTCATAACCTCCTGAAGCCTGGAACTGCATCACTAGAGAGATTGACGGAGCAGGCTGGACCCTAAGAGAGGTGCATTATCATATTCAAACATCATTTCTACACAAATTAATTTCATAATTTTTAGTTTTGTTGCTCGGGATTAATTTCTTTAAAACCTTCATGTGGAATTTGCATAAAATTTCATTTTAAAAAATCATAAAAATTGAATATAGAATTTTTTCTGTGATATTTTCATATTTTATGTGCATTATTTTATAACATACATATTTTAATATTGTAAACTAGGCATATTAGGCACTAACATGGTATTGTTTCAGATGTTTTCAGAAGGTCAAAAAGAACAAGATGTTATTAAATGCTAACTTACCATTTGCTCATACATTATTTTTTATCTGTCCTGAAATTTCATTACCACTTTTGAAATATGTGGCATTCTAAATATTGTTTTAATGGCATTCTTGATATTAAACAGCTTTCTCAGTCATCTAGAATCATCTGGCTCTATTTATTAGCCTGAAATGTATTCAGTGTGGACCTTCCTAATAAATACTCCTAATAAATATGAAGCTTAACTAGTTTAATTCAAACGTTAATATAAAACCACTAAACAGTAGCACACATACTGCTCATGCTTACTCTGGTACTGCTTGCTTAGATGCGAGGACGGCCTCTTGTCTTTGGCTGTACTGAAGGGGGAGTGAGGGTGAACTGAAGGGTTCACAGTGGACTGGAGGCAATACAGAGGGGCTCCCCAGAGGCTGCTCCCCGCTGTACAGCCCTACCATCAGACGACACACTCTGTACGATGGACACAAGCCCAGGAGGAAATCATAAAACACCACGAAACCTGCCCTGCAACAACAAAACAAAAGTGTGGATTCCTCCTTGTTGTTGCTTCATGCTTAGCATCATTTAATTCAATCAGTTTAAAAGAATTGTTTGGTAAAAGATTAAATTTACTTGGTTTCCCCCTTAGCCCAAATATATGAGACAAGTTTGAATTTTGCTTGTTTAGTTTTGCAGGTGTGTCCCAATACTTCTGTCCATATAGTGTAGTTAGGAAATGGCCTGCTCGAACCACCACACAGTCTCAAACTGTGTTGACTTGTCTGAGTGGTTTCTGACACTGTATGACATACTGTGAAAATGGACAGTAAGATGAAATACAACTTTCATTACTTGCTAGCAACATCAGCCTTGTGGCTCCAGTAAAAAAAACTGAAGAAACAAACTGTACACCAGGTATGATTTGAGGAAACTGTAAATTATATTTTACAGTTAAACTATTAAAGACCCAATATATAAGAGTTTAAGGTAGTATGTATACACTGTTACAACAGTAAGGTACCATGAACTCCCAGTACACATATGAAAACTAAGCTGCAAGCTCATGATCTCAAAAAGCCAGCACATTTATACATATCTGCCTATTCAGTTTATAGAATTATTATTTATTTGCTTTATATATTTTATACTTATAACTACAAGAGATAAGCATCTACAGAGCTGCAAATCTTATCTCGTTGCACTGTAAATTCCTGTGTATTGTAATGACAAAAATATTCTATTCTATTCTGTTCTGTTCTATCTAAGCTAGAGTGCTTTAGTCCTCACTACTTCTTGAATGAAGTAAAATACCGGACAGCCAGTCAGAATGGAGTTCATTTACATATATCAGTCTGTTATAAAGTCCAGTAATAAAATGTTTGACTCTAAGAAATAAAGGGAGGCTAGGAAATGGTCATGTAAAATATATATTTTTTTCCACAGAAATGTCATAAGTGGATAAAATGCAAGAAAACGTGGGATATGCGCTCTTAAATGTTTGCATAACCATAAACTAACGTTGGATCATAAGGAGCAGGACCCAAGCCCTCCGATACTTCCATGGAGTTTCTGATGAGAGACGGTGTTTGTGATCTTGGTTCCTCCTATGAAGATCAAGAGGGTTATTATAACAGCAGCAGTCATATGCAAAATTCAGAGAACAACACTGCATATCCTGTTCACAAGTCATGTGTATACACCAGGAATGCCCAACTCAGGTCTTGGGGGAAATATTTAGCACAGTTTGCTGATTTTCCTGTTTAAACACACATGGTTCAACCTGTTAATTTCAAACTTTAGTTAGTGTGTTTAAAAGCTGCAAAGTACCAAACTGTGCTGGACACCGGCCCTCCAGATCTATAGTTAGGCACTCCTTGTGTATCCTGATAAAATGATCAAATGTAAATGCCTATGCCCTTACTCCAATTCTATTGTGTGGCAAAAAACAAAAGCAACAGCCATCCTGTCAGTACATCCTCTGATGATATTGATGATAGTGCATGATAGTGTCAAATAACACATAAGCAAATTTGTTTGTTTACTCACCTTGATCTGATTTAAGGCAACCTGATTTAAGCATCATGGAAATTTTGGGGTATAAATTTGAATTCCTTGTTAGCCTTACAGTTCCAGTGCAAAGTTAAAGAAGCAAACTCTGAACTCCACACATGTCTTGGCTGATTTAATACATTTGAGGTAAGTAAAAAATGATGTAAATTAGATTTGCCACCAAACCTTTGCTTTAAATTGATCACTAAATGCAGATTGTACCAGAGGAGGAAAAGTCGCTAAGGTTGGCTCAACCTTTCTGCCCCTAATCAGACTCCTCAGACGATTAATCTCAGCCTCATGTTTTAACAGTTCAATGCCCATCTTCATACTCCTCATCTCTTGTTCACTAGGTTGACCTAAGGAAAACAAAGACAAAAATCATGGACAAGTATCATGTAAGACTGCTGTCAAACACACAGTCATACAGATTTTGGAATGACATTTAAAGAATGCAGATCCTACAGTTTGCAGTAGTTCTGGAGAATGCAGATCTTCTCTTTCTTAACTGCAGCCGCATGAGCTCCTCCTCCAAGCGCTGGTTTTCAAGCTCTGTGGATATGAGCTCTTTGTTTAAATCCGTCCTACTGTCCTTTGGTCCTGTGTAACAGAAAGCACACAAAATAATTTACCTCCAACAAAATTATCTCAAGTAAAATTGTAGCCCGCAAGTAAAATTGTAAATAATGTCATTAATATAAAAAAAAAAATCTTAACTATAAAGTCTGTTAGTGTAGCAACATTTTTAGTAATTCTGGACTCGTTCTACTGGTCCATTTTTCATAAAATGATCTCACATTGTGAAGGGCAATTGTAAAAAAAAATGAAGAGTTATGAGATTCTGATATAACTTGGCTCTTGGATTTAGCAGTACTTGGCCCATGTTTTGTTCTCTCTGTTCGATAAGTCTTGGCCTGAGGTGGTTTCCCAGGCTCCATTTCCACTTTGAGAGCTTCATTTAACAAGTCCTCCAGCTGAGCCAATATCTGAGGATCCTTCCCACCGTTCTGGAGGTAGGAGAGACGGAGGGTACTGTGGAAGAGATTACGAGATTACATGGATCTACTTAGAGTTCCATTTTATTTCGTGTGCCAGCTCCATTTACAGACCATGTGGAGTTGGTCAAAGGAATGAATCTGAAACAACAGGAATCCGAACGCCTTACCTGATTTCTGTAGAAAGGGCTCCACCCCCATAAACAGGTATGATGGTTTGTGTTACCCTCTCTCTAGTTTCAGGTATACACAGGTGTGTGTTTCTGCTTTGGGGAATGTCTTGCCTATGAGATAAGAGACATGACGCATATTACTGGCAGTACATGTCAGTCAGCACTATGTAAGTTTGGGGTTTGGGAGACCTCTCAGGTGAAAATATGTAATTGCAAGTAACTGGCAGAACATTGTATCGTATCCTCAAATATTAAAGTAGGCATCTGGGCATTAATGTAGGCACCTGTGGTTGCTCAGAAAATGCATCACTCATATCTTCCAGCAATGGGTGTCGTACAATGATAGACAGTGTAACATATGGCGTTCAGCCTATGAACTGTAAGACATGCCCTTGATACTTGGGTATCCAGCCAGAGCTTCTTTTAAGCTTAAGATGTCATTTTGTAAAGACATGGGTGAGTCCGAAAAACTTTTGTGTAAACTGACCCGATGGCTCTGACTTCTTAAAAAATATTTTAGGCTATTCAGGATGATCCTAAGTAGTGCAATGACTCGATAACGCTAAGTGGTACAGCTTTAAACAATCCATATTGTCTTTAGACTTTCTGACATAATATTACACACAAATTTCAGCCATGAACTGAATTTAGTTCTTTAGCAAAATACTATTTTTTTGGTTTTTATTCGTCAACGTTTCTGCAACTGGAAACGTTTTTTACAGGATGGGGTAGTTAGCCTCACGCCCAACCCCCAACCTTGAGGGCCAGTTGCTGCTTTTTGTCTGGCCTCTAATCTAGAAACCTGCCCGGCATGGTTGAACCTACAGAGGGTATGAGCCCCCACCGATATAGCCTTCAGAGTCACGGAGGCACGCAAGCAACCCCACCACGACAAGGTAGCAGCACAGGGGAGCCCCCGCAGCTTTGAAGTCAAGACGGGTGTCAAACAGGGATGTCTTCTCTCACCATTCCTCTTCTTCCTCACAATTCACTGGGTCATGAAACAATGGAGGGGAAGAGAAATGGAATTCAGTGGACAATGTGGGAGCAGCTGGATGATCTGGAATTTGCGTTTGATATAGTTCTCCTTTCACATACACAGATACAAATGCAAGAGAAGACAGACAGACTTACACAAACTGCAATAAAACTTGGTCTCACTCCCAATACAACAAAAACACAAGTGATCAAGATCCACTCCAAAACCAGCTACCTCATTTTCATGAACAACACTGCCCTAGAGGAGGTAGGAGCTTTTACCTACCTAGGCAGTGTTGTGGACACCACCGGAGGGATGGATGCTGACATCAGAAGCAGAATTAACAACGCTAGAGTGGTGTTTAACATGCTCAGAAAGATCTGGAGCTCAAAAAACATCTCCAACAACACTAAGACACGCATCTATAACTCCAACGTGAAACAGGTGATGCTGTATGGATCCGAAACATGAAGAACAACAAAACTCACAACACACAGGCTGCAAACATTCATCAACACCTGCCTCAGAAGGATACTAAACATCTGGTGGAAAGACAAGGTGAACAATGTGGACCTGTGGAAAAGAACAAGTCACGACCCCATAGACTTACAAATCCGGAAGAGAAAATGGAGTTGGATTGGTCACACCCTCAGAAAACCTGCCACAAATATTACCCGTCAAGCCCCGAAAGGGAACCCCCAATGGAAAAGGAAACAAGGTCGTCCCAGGAACAGTTGGAGAAGAAGTGTAGAGGCAGAAATGTCCGAGAGTGGGCTCAACTGGGGAGAACTCGAGCAAAAAGCCATAGACAGAGTGAAGTGGAGGATATTCGTCAACGGCCTATGCACCCAAGAGGAGCAAAGGGCTTAACTAACTAACTAACTAAAATACTATACTTGACTGATATAAAAATGTACTGCTCTGGAAAGATCTAAGGAGGTCAATCAGTAAATGAAAAACTAGCAATATTTGATTTATTCATTAAATATATTCCTTCACAATCAATTTAAAAGGAACTTCTTTCAAACCCTTTATAGGAAACTGATGGAGGCTCAACAGGTTTGTGTTCTAGGTGCTCCACGATGGACTCCAGTAGCGTGGCGTTCCTCTGCTCTTGCTCTTGCAGATTGAACAGCATTTTCTCTAGTTGAGCCACTTTCTTGCTTTGAGCAGTCAGCTCCTGTAGATTAATCTCTGCAATCAGTAAAGAAGTAAATGGTGGCACTAATAAATGACAGCTTAATACATTAGCATACATTACATTTGCATATCTCCTACTAGGCCCAGTATGATTGTGCCTCAATGGGCTCTAAATATATACAGACTGTTGGTGACTAAAAGTAATAGAAACACCACATAAATACACTCTGCTAATCAGACTTGATTTTACAGTAATATTCAGTAGGATTAAATTGTTCAAATTGTCCAAATGTACGCGATTTGTTATATTTAGATCAGAACATGCAACAGGAATAATATATATATATACACACCCATTAGCCACAACATTAAAACCACCAGGTCAAGTGAACATTGATTATATTGTTACAGTTGCACCCATCAAGGGGTGGGATATATTAGGCACCAAGTGAACAGTCAGTTGATGTGTTGGAATCAGGAAAAAATAGGCAAGCATAATGATATGAGCAACTTTGACAAGAGCCAAATTGTGATGGCTCAACGACTGGGTCAGAGTATCTCCAAAACAGCAGGTCTTGGAGGGTGTTCCCAGTATTAAGTAGTTAGTACCTACCAAAAGTGATCCAAACAATTTCAGATAAAGTTAATCCTGGCTGTGATAGAAAGGCTTCAGAAAACAGTGCATAACAGCTTGCTGTGTATGGGGCTGCGTAGCTTCAGACCGGTCAGAGTGCCCATGCTAACCCCTGTCCACCACCAAAAGTACCTACAATGGGCCTGTGACTATCCGAACTGGACCATGCAGCAGTGGAAGAAGGTGGCCTGGTTAAACATTGTATGCTTTTGCATCATGTGGATGGCCAGGTGGCAGTGTGGTGCACTAAGAATCACAAACCATGGGTCCTGGCATTCACATGGATGTTACTTTGACACATATCACCTACCTAAACATTGTTGGAGACCAATTTCGCCCCTTCATGGCAACGATACTTCCTAATGGCAGTAGCCTCTTTCAGCAGGATAATGCTCAGTGACACACAGAAAAAACTATTCAGGGATGGTTTGAGGAACATGACAAAGAGTTCAAGGTGTTGACTTGGTCTCCAAATTTTCCAGATCTCTATTCCATCAAGCATCTATGGGATGTGCTGGACAAACTAGTCCGATCCATGGATGCCCATCTCACAACTTAAAGGACTTAAAGGATCTGTTGGTAATGTCTCTTTGCAGATACCACAGCACACCTTCAGAGGTCTTGTGGAGTCCATGCCTCGATGGATCAGAGCTGTTTTGGTGGTACGAGGGGACCTACACAATATTAGGCAAGTGGTTTTACTGTAATGGCTGATCAGTGTATCTATGACTGGAATGCGTTACTACCTCTTTGTTGCTCGTTCAGTTGTTTGCTTCCTTTCGATAGCGTCTCCTGGAGCTTATGACTCTCAGAAAGGTCTTGAATTTGCTGATCTAAACTCTCGTTTGTCTGTGCACAATTATTTACACAAATCACTCTCAAATTCATTAAATTCACTGGAATTTATGCATGTGGTTGCAATCACAATAAAAGCAGAGGCTGTAAAAGATTTGTGGGGCTGTTTATGTACGATTCTCACTGGTTTCATTGGTTCACTGTTGGGTTTTTGTAACTGGTGTTGAGCTGTGTGAAAATTCTGCTGGTGGAGTTGGGCCCCTCCACGAGGCCTTTCCTGCTGACGTCTCCTCTGTAGTTCTCTAATCCTATCACTCTATAGAAAGATTTTGCATTTTACTCACACACACACACACACACACACACACACACACACACACACACACACACGTATATTATTTGAGAGAGTACATATATTTTATTGTGTTTAGTCATAGATTTAACAGAAAGGAAATACACAAATGCTTTGGCCATAGGAAATACACATATGCGCCCTTTGGCTGCATTTAAGTTTAACAGGTTCACACAAGTTGCCAGTTTACCACACTGTATCTATCTATCTATCTATCTATCTATATATATATATATATATATACATATAC
>JBBPCZ010095237.1:0-11157 GCA_037974445.1 Brycinus macrolepidotus | reverse complement strand
GGACTGGACTGGAAATGAGAGTCTTTGAAAGTCCTTCAGGAAGTCTGGAGAACTGTTCCTCAAGACTACATTAAAAATTAAAAGTCTGGATCTTTAGAAGGAAAATACAAAGAAATGAGGGGTGTCACAGTTTTATATATTCAGTGTTATGTTCAGGGGAACTCCAGGTGAAGGATGGAAGACTGCTGTAGATCACATGACCAGAGGACAAAGCTATTTAATAGTCTGGGTTCTATAAAGAGCAGTGAGGATTTAGGAAAGACAGATTTTTTTCAGAGCTTTCAAAACTCAGCCCTTAACCTCCAGGAACCGCATCTAACCTTTACTACAGCAGATTAAAGGCTGTTTGCCAGCAAGGCTTATGGGAAAGCTCCTCAAAATAATGCCTTGCTGTCATTTTTACACGGCAACAAAACAAAAGACAAAAATGGAGAGATGGATGGAAATGGACTGAGTGGATGAGAGTTTTTTAAGAGCAATGAAATAACAGGAGAGAGAGAGGGACAGAGAGAGAGAAAGAGAGAGAGAGAGAGAGAGAGAGAGATGAGAGAGAACATGAACAAGGAGGTGGAAAAAATAGAAAAAGAGTTCAAATATTAAAAAATAAATCTGTTTTGGGAAGTATGTGCATACTGTATACTCTCTCTCTCTCTCTTTCTTTCTTTCTTTCTCACTCTCTCTCACACTCACTTTGTCTCTCTCTCTCATTTTTTATCTTTCTGTTTTCTTGATAGAATATTGCAAAGCAGTTTCTCCCAGCAGTCTCTTGCTCTCGTTTGCTGTTCGGTGATTTTGTGGAGTTTCATGTCTAATTGGTTCCTTCATTTCCACTCTCTGCTCTGCTTTTCTCAAAGAGCTCCACTCAGTGCTGAAGCAGACACAAGCAGGGGACATGGAAAAGGTGAGAAAAGAGTGTGTAGTGTGCATGTGTTCCGCTGTGTGTGTGTGTGTGTGTGTGTGTGTGTGTGTGTTATAGAGAGAGAAGAGGCTGTATGAAAAAGAAAGATGTTGCTTTGTTTTTCTTGATGGGGGCTTAAAGATATGTGAAGGTGTGAACTTCATTTTCTCTGAATTTTTTTTTTATTGTAATGGTCCTAACTCAACAAGAACTTCATTATGTAGAATTCATTATGTACAAAACTGATATACTGAAATTATAATACAGTTGTAACACCCTGCCCCATTTTTCAAAGAACTTTTATTTTGACAAGCCTGAGTTCCCCCCTTGCTAAATCCTCCCTTTGGTTTGTTCCATGACTCCCATTACGTTCACCTGGTCCTTGTTTGTTCCCCTCTAGTTAAGCCGCCTCAACTAGGAGGCCAGCCTTCTGTCCACTCTCATGGCCACCTTCTCCATATCCATCTCTATTTCCCATCAAGATTTCTGTTTCTCCTGCCCTTTCATTCCTTCCCCTCTTGTGTTGTGTTTGACTGTTTATATCTCCTTTCACGTTCTGGTTTTCAGTTATGCCTGGCTCAGGCTCCCCTGTGTTTTGAAGGCCCCCTCAGCTGTAGGGGTCTCCTCGTCCCCGGGTTCATGCGGGCCTTGCTGCTCAGGACCACGTGGCCTCACTGCTTGTGTGTGTCTCATTGTTGTTCGCCTTGGATTGTGAGCGTATACGGTGTGTGGCCCTCTCTCATCAGGAGCACGTTTATCAGTTATGAATAAGGCTACAAACAAGTGGAAGCAGGTAATCGTACTCTGAAAATAAGCGCTGACACTGCCACAAATTTCAGTAAATTTCGCCGCAAAATCAAGCATTTTAGCTTCAAACACTAATAAAATCAATGAAAAATGACCATGAGATCCTTACAGAACTGATAAAGCAAAAGTTAAAGAGGGCATTTGGCTGACAGTCATTAGTTACAGGGACAGCCCCCCTGGAACAACTGAGGGTTAAGTGTCTTGCTCAAGGACAGAGTGGTAGAAAGTGGGGGTTTGAACCTGTGACTTTGTGGTTATCGGGTTCACAGGTAAGTGTTTTACCCATTCTACTACTACCACTAATATCGGTGAATATGAAGTAAAGGTTTGTATAGATCAATGCTGGCCAGCTCCATAACAGGTTCCTCCAGTATTATTCAGAGTTACTGAATGATTCACTGTAAAACTGCATCATAGTGAAAGACAATACCACTTAAATGTCTGTCACAAGCTTCCAAACTGCATACTGTAATAATAATATATATATACTGAATATATGTATGTGTATATATATAAAAATACTGTATTTTTACAGTGTTTGTACTCAGGCCTCGTACATAATATGTATGTGAGAACTGAGTGCTACTATATAAATATATATATATAAAAATTTATAAATGAAATGACCGAACCAAGGCAGCATGAAAGATTTCTCCCAAAATTCTTAAACCAGCATAAAAATGACTCAAAAAGCACTTTTTTCTGCATAGTACTTTCAAAAGCTTCTTCTGGAGTTCTCTTGATGTTTTCAATGGCTCTGCATAGTATCTTATTGTTCAGTTAAGTGCATTTTTGTTGTTTAGCATATAAAAAACATGATTACTCAACTAAACATCAACACAATTGCTTTAATGCACGTTAATGTAAGAGATTTTATTTCATAAAAAGTCATTATCGACCGTTCTATTGGCCCATTTGTCATGAAGCGCTCGCACAGTGTTCCCACAGCAACTAGAGCTGAAAATGAAAATGAAAACAAAATATAGATATATGAGGTTTTGATACAACTGAGATGAAACATTGTATCAACGTCTTAGTCTTTGTTCTGTCTGCACTCTGGTAGAGTCTGTCAGGCTTTTGAAGGAATTGCAGAATAGAGGATACACATGCACACACTCATACACACACACACACACACACACACACACACACTCATACACTCACACATATACACACACACACACGCACACACTCATACACTCACACATAGATGCACATACACAAACACTTAAATGATACACATGCATAGCCACGCTCGTACACACATATACACACGTGCACGTATGCTCATGCATGCAAACATACACACACACACTCATGCACACAAGCACAATCATACACACACACTCATACACGTGCACACATACACACGTGAACATACGCTCATGCACGCACACAAATGCTCGTATACATACACCCATACGCTCTTTAATCTTCAGGATAGAACAAACAACAGGATGTTATTCTGTGTTCTGTGTTTCACTGACACATCACAAACACACAACCTTTTTGTTTCGTTGTGCTTTTTTACACCATTTGAAATAAAACAGACCTTCTCACTGTTCACACATTTCATCACGAAGGGATTAGTATAAATGCTCCAGAATTACTCATTAATTATTATATGCAATTTTGAGTAAGATATTATTACATTGAAGTTTAGTATGTTTTACTTCTCTGATAGAGCTACAGTTTTAGTTCTGAGAGAGAGAGAAAGAGAGAGAATCAGAAAGAAAAAGGAGAGAGAGAGAGAGAGAATCAGAAAGAAAAAGGAGAGAGAGAGAGAGAATCAGAAAGAAAAAAGGAGAGAGAGAGAGACTGAGAAACTGAGAGAGAGAGAGAGACTGAGAGACTGAGAGACAGACAGAGAAAGAGAGAGAGAGAGAGAGAGAGAAAGAGAGAGAAAGAGAGAGAGAGAAGGACTGAGAGAGAGAGAGAGAAGAACTGTAAAAGAGAGAGCGAGAAAGACAGAGAGAGAGAGACAAAGAGAGAGAGAGAGATACAGAGAGAGAGAGAGAGAGAGAGAGAGACTGTGTGTGTGTGAGAGAGAGATTGCGTGTGTTTGAGTGTGTGTGTGTGTATCCTGTGTGACATTTAACCTTTGAATCCTCAGTCGTCACCAGAGATAACAAAAGAGTGCCTCCATTTTATATGAATGATTTCTCGCTTGAATTTCATTGAAACCAGCAGACAAAATCTTTGAAAAGTGCAGTTTTTATGTCAGAAAGTAGAATTTATTTATTTACTTTTTTTGAAAGCATCATTTTTGTCATCTTTTTTTTTCATTTCTTGATGTTGAAACAGAAAAAAAACTTAATAGTGCTAATGTAAAAAAAAAAGTCTGTGCCTACTGACTCTACTTTGTCTGTACCTAGTGAAGTGAAAGTGACCATTCTCTCATACATGAACACACCACAGCACAGAGTGTGAACAGTGTGAAATTCTCTCTCTGTATTTAATCCATTCACCCAGTGAAGCAGTGGGCAGCCAGGAACACAGCGCCCGGGAGCAGTGTGTAGGAACGGTACCTTGCTCAGGGTACCTCAGAGGTGCCACTAGCAGTCTTGGGATTTGAACCCACAATTTCCTGATTGCCCTAACCACTAGGCCACCAGCTGCCCCAGTGACCTACTGACTCTACTCTGTGCCTACTGACTCTACTCTGTCTGTACCTACTGACTCTACTCTGTCTGTGCCTACTGACTCTACTCTGTCTGTTCCTACTGACTCTACTCTGTCTGTTCCTACTGACTCTACTCTGTCTGTTCCTACTGACTCTACTCTGTCTGTGCCTACTGACTCTACTCTGTCTATGCCTACTGACTCTACTCTGTCTATGCCTACTGACTTTACTCTGTCTGTTCCTACTGACTCTACTCTGTGCCTACTGACTCTACTCTCTCTGTGCCTACTGACTCTATTCTGTTTGTGCCTATTGACTCTACTCTGTCTGTGCCTACTGACTCTACTCTGTCTGTGCCTACTGACTCTACTATGTCTGTGCTTACTGACTCTACTCTGTCTGTGCCTACTGACTCTACTCTGTCTGTGCCTACAGACTCTACTCTGTCTGTGCTTACTGACTCTACTCTGTCTGTTCCTACTGACTCTACTCTGTCTGTGCCTACTGACTCTACTCTCTCTGTGCCTACTGACTCTACTCTGTCTGTGCCTATTCACTCTACTCTGTCTGTGCCTACTGACTCTACTCTGTCTGTGCCTACTGACTCTACTATGTCTGTGCTTACTGACTCTACTCTGTCTGTGCCTACTGACTCTACTCTGTCTGTGCCTACAGACTCTACTCTGTCTGTGCTTACTGACTCTACTCTGTCTGTTCCTACAGACTCTACTCTGTCTGTGCTTACTGACTCTACTCTGTCTATGCCTACTGACTCCACTCTGTGCCTACTGACGCTACTTTGTCTGTGCCAACTGACTCTACTCTGTGCCTACTGACTGTACCCTGTCAGTACCTATTGACTCTACTTTTTGTGCTCTGTTTAACTGAGCTTCATTTTTCAACCAGCAGATTTTCTTCTCCTCCTTTATACTGCCTCTGGTTGGAGATTGATCTGTATTGATGATGGTTTGAGCTGAATTACAGTCAGTTTGTCTGTATTGAAGCCAGTTTGATTTAAAGTCAGTTTGAGCTGAAGTTAGTGTGAGTTCAAGTCAGTCTGATTTACAGACAGTTTGAGCTGAAGTCAGTTTGAGTTAAAGTCAGTTTGAGCTGAAGTCAGTTTGAGCTAAAGTCAGTTTGAGCTGAAGTTAGTTTGAGTTCAAGTCAGTTTGATTTAAAGACAGTTTGAGCTGAACTGAAGTCAGCTTGAGTTATGCTGAGGTTAGTTTGAGCTGAGACTAATATAGTTTGAGCTAAGTTGTTGTTTGCCTCTTTCTTGCTAGGAGATATAGCAGGAGATATAGGACTCTCAAGGCCCAAATATAGTCTGAAACAAACCCAAGACATCCAGACAAAACTAAGACTGTATTTTAGATGTAAAATGTGCCACGAGTGGTTATTAGATACCATACAAGAACAATTTTAGTTCCATATAATGTGAAAATTCTGTCCCAAGTTAAAGCTTCTTCAAAGAACCACACCTCAATTACAGAAGGTTCTTTTAAGAACCATCCACTGAAATGTTCCTTATGGATCCAAAAATGGCTCTATGGCATCTCACATATTGTAAGAGTACAGAATTACATTTTTCACATTAATATTAATAGAAATGAAGCCCTGTTTAACCTCCACACACTCCAAGGCTCCAAGTCCGTCAGACATACAGCAGCCCTCCAGCATGGCTGTATAATATGTGTGGTTTCTGAAGATCTATACAGCAGGTTTATTCAGCCCCAGTGTGTCATTGACATTTCCCACTCTGACTGCTTTAAAGCCGCAGATGGAGTCTGCATGGGCACTAATGAGTCACTCATAGACTCAAACTGAGAGAAAGTATGTGACCAGTGAGGCGATTCTATCCATACATCCACCCACTCATCTATACACTCATTCATCCATCCATCCTAACACCCACCCATCATCCATGCACCCATTCTTCCACCTTCCTCTTATCTATCTATCTGTCTATCTATCTATCTATCTATCTATCTATCTATCTATCTATCTGTCTATCTATCTATCTATCTATCTATCTATCTATACTGGTGGGAAAAAAGTATTCAGAAACTTTTATGTTAATTAACATACTTTCATTGCAAAGATCCACTTCACATTTACCCATGTAAAGTCCAAGGCTATGTAATTATTATAATAAATATAATAATAAATGTTGTAGGTGTATGTAAAGTAATTGTTGAATGGAGTAGAAACACATAACATTCAAGCATATGCATTCAATCTCACTCTAAATCACCATATTTGGTGGTTATTACAGGGTCACTGATACACAAGGCTCATTGAAGGCTAGCCTGTCTGGTCCAATCTCATACAAGAGCTGTTGCAGCATAAACTGCTGCAAAAATTCATGCTGGCTCTGATAGAAAGGTGTCGGAACACACAGTGCATCACTGTCTCCTGTGTATGGGGCTGCAGACCTGCAGACCAGTCAGAGTGCCGATGCTGACCCTTGTGCACCACTGGAAACTCTTACAATGGGCATGTGAGCATCAGCACTGGACCGGTGGAGCAGTGGAAGAAGTCTGGCTGGGTGTGTGTGTGTGTGTCAGCGACCTTGGGAAGAGATGGCACCAGAATAGAGATGAGGCCGCTGAGGAGGTGTGATGGTCTGGGCAATGTTCTGCTGGGAAACCTTGAATCCTGCATTCATGTGGATGTTACTTTGACACAGACCACCTACCTAAATATTGTTGCAGACCTAGTTCCCTCTTAATGTCATTCATGAGTCTAAATTATGTATACACAATTAGTTAAGAACTTTGAAGAATAGCCTAGGCAGACATTCATGATTATAAACAGGCTACAGTGAGACCACACTAGGAAACACCTGTCAAGCATGTTGAGGCAAGTTAATGCAAAAAATATCACTTATAAGAGATAATATAAGAGATCATTTTAGAGCCCAGCGAGGACTGTGAGAAGTATTTTTTCTTGCAGCGTTTCATCATATAAGATGATTTCCCGTCTCTCAACCCACTATATCAATCTGCAGCTCAGGCTGGCAGCTTCAGTGGGCAGCTTTTCAATTTTGGTGATTGGATGACTGAGATATAATGGTTAAAGTCATGAAAAATGTAAAGAAAAGGTGATAAATAACGCTCAAATGGAAAAAGCAACAAAGGCCCTGCCAAGACCTTAAACATCCCTGCCAAGACAATTGGTTCAATAATATTGGAAACTGGAAAGGTTATGGAACCACAACTAATCGTTCCAAGATTTCTCTCAGACTGATGATAACAAAGGAAAGAGAAAACCATCAAGGAGAGACGCAGGATGACCTGAATGCAGCAGAAACAGCAGTTATACAAGGTACAACTGGGAAAGAACTGCACCACAATCATCTCTGTTCCTACTGGTAGACTTCTGCTGGTAAAGACGAAACTTAATCTAAAAATTGTACACAAGAATTTCAACAAATCTGAGCTCTTTCAAAATAATATCCTCTGGTCAGACAAGACAAAAAATAACTCCTTGACAAAAACTCAGCTTATCATGTTTGGAGAAAGATGGGATGTGCATAAAATCAGGTCCAGGTTAAATATTATTGAAGGTGCACTGGAAATAAATAGGGTTGCGCAGCATGCTTATTGCAGACCAAATATGCATATTTTCACTAAATATGATCAACCTGGAATTGAAGATGCTAGCTGTGACTGTGTGTGTTTGTCTGGCTGCCCTGCGATGGACTGGCGACGTGTCCAGGGTGTTTCTCCACCTAGAGCTCTGTTCATGTTGCCATGGTGATGCCTCTGTCAATCACTGTGATGCTGACCCTTTCCAAATCAGACTAAAATCAAGTCTTTCTAGCTCTTATCTCCATTTGAACGATGGCGTAGGCTTTTGTTTCAGATCTGAAAGATTATAGCCACGTGTCTTCAGGATCGCTGAGGCAGGTTTTATATTTCATATTAGTAAGTTGCTCTGGGTAAAAGCGTCTGCCAAATAAATGTAATGTAATGTAATATTTGCAATTGAGTTGCCAGCCCATCACACACACACCAGTGAGCCTTGGGTGGCCTCTATAACTCCTTCCCCTGTCACACACCCACACAATAAACTGTGCAAAAATCTGCTGCTACTCAGATTCAATTTCTTATGGTGTGCTAAATCATTATCATTACATGCAATATTTTTTATTGTAATGTGCAATTGTTTATTATGTGCAGTAGCACTACTTATGTCACTACTTATGTCACTACTTGTGTCACTTTCGTCATGCTGCAGTATCACTACTTATGTCACGTTTACGTCCAATAACCGACTCAGAACAGAGAACAACTCCAAACCACTATTTGTGTTACTAGTAAACTGTTTTAGCTGTAATTTTATTTATAAATCTACAGTATTTATATCCACCTCTCTTACTGACCACATCATTTTGTTTTCAGAGTACTTTCTGGAGAGTATTATTTTTACTTTATATTATATTTTATATTGTTCTTATCTCTGTGTTTCTGTGCAGACGTTACATCGTCCTCCATGATCAAGAAAGTTTTCTGATTCTGATGATCTGTCCTTCTTCGGACCACTTTCAGTAGGTACTGACCACTGTTTGCCAGGAACCCCCCACAAGACCAGCTGTTTTTGCTGTGTGCTCTGACTCAGCCATCTAGCCATCATGATTTGGTTCTTGTCAAAGTTGCTCAGATCCTTATGCTCACCGATTTGTCCCGCCTTCAACACATCAACTTCAAGAACTGACTGTTCATTTGCTACCTAATATATCCCACCCCTTGACAGCTGCCACTGTAATGAGATCATCAATGTTACTCACTTCACCTATTAGTGGTTATAATATTGTGGCTGACTGGTGCACACAGAAGGTCAAAATTCATTATTTGTGGAAATGTGAGGTGGATATTTGTGTTAAAGTGAATTAAATAAGAAAAGCGAAAGTGTCCGGATACTCATTTCCATCCGCTGCTTTGTCGTTTTTTTGTCTATATACACAGTACTGTGCAAAAGTCTTGAGCCACCCTTAATTTCTCTATATAAGACAATAGGAAGTTACAGTGATTTATTGCAACATTTGCAGTAAGACATGCAAATACAGTTTATAATACAAAGCGAGTTTGCATAATTCTAACAAGCTTTAAAGTCAATATTTGCTCTGACCACCATTATGACCACTGTTCACAGCCTGATCTCTCTTTTCTTGTAATTTCTTTAAGTGTTTTCAGGAATAGTTCTATAGGCTTCTTGAAGGACAGTCCAAAGCTCTTCTAAGGACCTTGGCTGCCCTTTGTTCCGTTCTCTGTCGAGATGATCCCACATTGCTTCAATAAAGTTGAGATCTGGGTTTTGGGGAGGCTGATCCATGGCTGATAGTGATCCATCTTGTTTTTTCTATGCTTTGACTGCACTGGCAGTGTGTTTGGGACGACTGAAAAAAAACCGTTGCCAGATGGTATTGCGGGGTGGCTCTAGACTTGTGTACAGTACTGTAGATGGCCTGTCTATATAGTCACATCAATGAATCAATCCAGCCATCTTTCTCTCTCTCTCTCTCTCTCTCTCCTGGTTGGAGCAGTGTCACGTAGGGAGAGTTAAGTGTTCATGGTGGGTGCTGAGTACTGAGTTAAATCAAGACGGACTGGTGCACTGAGGCTGGAAGAAAACACGCAGGTGGGGCCCTGCACTGACTATAATCCTATTTTGGCCGATTCACCGAGTAATTATATGGGATTTCCCTCGATACAGATTTCCCTTGTTTCTGACTGGGGAGCAATCGTGGCATCACATTATTACATTCTAATGTACTTGTTTCACAGTTTCACGGTTTCGAGCGTTTCTGATGAGGGAAAAAGATAATTGGACCATACCAGCCATACTGCGAGCTCTCGTAGCAGTTCCACCATGGACCAGATGTTTACTGCACCTCCCTGTTTGAATAAATAACACCCATCCAGGCTCCACTGTGTTTTTTCTGGATCACTTATATTGTCATAAATGGTAAGTATGACAGAGATTATAACTTAGTCTATCTTAATGTTTCTACATTTTTTTCTGTATTTTCTTATGAGGTCCCGTTATCACGTATAGGTAGTTTCACGTACCAGAATGATTATTACCCAACTCTCTTTATAAATCAGAAGTAAACAGACTGTTTTGTTTTTGTTACTGTGCCTTAAAGACTGGTATTTGTAAATGATCTCTGTTCTGTTTGGCTGCCCTGTATTGAACTTCATTTAAAAAGCAGTCTGGGCTGAAACACTTCTTATAACTTCAGTGTGAATGGGCGGGGCTAAACTTCTGCATGCTGAACAGGGGAATGCATGTAAATACACAGATTTTCATCATGAAAACAACGGATTCAAAATGGGATGTTCTTGCAGCTCGTAAGATGCTGGTGAAAAGTGGGCTTTAAAGAAAACTTCTAACTGACCTTTTCAGGCTCCGCCCACAAAGCCTTCTTTCATAGTTACTGTTGGACAAGCTTTACAGAAGCGCTTCCACTAATCCTATTCAACCTACAAGAAACTCTTTTTTATCAATATAGCTACATTTAGAATGTGTTATTAATTTTAAATGATATTTATTTTGCATGCATGCGAAAGGTCACACTGTAAAGAAAGATTTTTTTTTTATTCCACATAATCTTACCCTGCCTTATTCAATTTAGATCTAAATATTGTCTTTTTATTAATTTACAGTACTGTGCAAAAGTCTTGAGCCACCCCTCATTTTTTATATTTTGCTTTGAATCACCTTGTTGGTGCAAAAATATTAATTTGATGCCTGTCAAACTGTCTTATCTTTGTCATATTGAGTAGATTAAATGAAAGAAATGGGAACAAATGTTTTACTGCGA
>JBBPCZ010095226.1:0-11157 GCA_037974445.1 Brycinus macrolepidotus | reverse complement strand
GAGGAACCGAGGAGAAATCTGGAACCGAACCTGTGTTCTCCTCACCAGCTCACACAATATCAACTACTTTTACAAACCAAACAAATCCTGATACTTTTTACTGCTTTCTTGCTTTCTCTAACTTTATCACCCGGTGAGAAAATATGGCTTTAAACAATTTGCATAGGTATATAAGACTTTTGCCTTTTACTGTGTATATATATATGTGTGTGTGTGTGTGTGTGTGTTTGTGTGTGTGTCTCATTTCTCTTGACTCATTCATCATAAAATTTCAATGTAAAGGTCAGCTCATGTTTTAAAAAAAAAAAAAAAAAAAAATTATTAAAATTGAAATACTAGTATTTATTCCAAAATATATAGGTATAATATGAGGTAATACCAGCTGGAATTTTTGCAAAATAATTTCTGTAAAAAATGTTTACGTGATGATACTGCATAGGAGAAATTACATTATCCCACATGCCTGTGTAAAACTAATCCCATCCAAACTTTACTGAACTCTACTGAACATCTAGAGAGATGATAGTCTGCTTATCGAAAATTGACTCATTCTTTAGACCAGAGGTGTCAAATTCATTTTCGCCGCAGGCCGAATGGGTAAAATATGAAGTAAAATAAAATATTTTTTTAGTTTCAATTTGTCTTTATCAGACTTGGAAAAAACACACCAGCGGTATCAGTACAGGATTGGCTCGTGGAATCTGAGGTTGGTTGGTACGTGGTTTTTAGCATTCCATAATGGCTATAGAAATTTTTATGGTAAATTTTAATTTCGTAAATTTAGCTAAAATCTGTATTTTAAGCTCTATTTGAACAATTTCTCACTTCAATTCCCCTTTATTTTTTAATTAAATATTTTTTAAGTAACGAAGCAATAGGCTGATCAAGCAGTCCGAAAATATTTTTTCAACCTCTGATTGACAGAATTTTTTCGATGCTAATAAACGAAATGGATTTAAAGTTTTTGAAATCTGAACTCTCAAAAATGTGTTTTTGAAGTAAAAATAGTCTTTTTTTTTTCAAAGTCTGAATATTTTTTCACTATTGCGACAATAAAATAGAAAGTTACAGTGTTAGATAAGATAATAAAAAGCTAATAATTTTTTTATGTTTTGAAATAGTTCACAGGCTAGAGAAAATTGATTGCCGGGCCGCATGTTTGACTTTAGGCTATTCAGAAATTCCAAAAAAATGGACTCATCGAAGCTACAAACCTTGGTTTTGTGTTCTAGACTAAAGAGATGACACAAGCTATGTCTCACGGAGTATACAAGACCCTTTAAGTGCAAGTAGTACATTCACAACTAGAAAAAGAAACGAGATGTAGTGAACTGCAGATTAGACTCAAACTGGCTTTTGGAAGGTGGTGGGACTCTCCACATTTTGCTAAAGGAAGTTTATACAGCTACCAAGTCAGACCAAGCTAGCCAAGTTAGCTCCTGAGGCCTATAAGCCATTTTAGTCATTACTATATAAGCTAACTTTAGTAGAATTATGAAGAGTTTAACCACGTTCCAAATGCCAGTTCAAGCACCAATTGTGAAGACAACATACTGTTGATTAGGAGTTAATCTGGCATTTGGAAGGTGGTGGAATTGAACATATAACCTTAAAGAGATGATAATTAAACTGACTGATTCTTTAGAGTATCTAGAAATTCCAACAAAGCTACAAAGTGTCCACAGTTTTCCAGAACTAATATTTTTCTTCATTCATGGTCAGTGCCATTGAAGGCCCAAGCTATCTCCATCTGTGTGTATGGTAGCTCCTGTTACTCCAGGCCTCCTACTCAAGAGAGGGTAGTGGTTCACCACCAACGACCTACATTTTCAGATGTTTGCAGGTCAGAAAGGTTGAGATCTGCTGTATTAGGCAATCAGGGCAGTTTAGGGCATCCCATTCCCACAGCTATGCCCACCCATGCCCACAATCGTCCCAGCAGTAGAATAAGGCAGACCGTAGTGAACAGAGTAAGAGTGATTGAACAGAAAACCAGCTATTGTTATTGACCTACCAAAATCCTGTCTTCTGATTTGCCATTCTTGTTTTCTACTTTGACCGCCCGTGTCAACTTGATGGATGGCTTGTCAATAACTCTTCTGATGCTTTCTGTCAGAGAGAGAAGTAAAAAATAAATGGTCAGAACACACACACACACACACACACACACACACACATACACACACATTCGCTCTCTATCTCTATGTCCATCTCTTTCTTTTGGCATATTCTTTCCCGGACTCTGTGCTCCCCTTTGCTATAAATAAACTGAGGCTGCGTGTTTAACACACTCCCACGCGTTTCATTGTTGCAGTGTGCGTCGGTGTGAGTCTCGTATCTTCCTGCTATGAAGAAGGTGCAACTGCGGAAATCGAAGAGGCTGATTCACGCTGCCTGAGGCCGAGCTGTTGTGGTTCGTGGCATCCTTGTAAAGTTAAGGAGGGGGGGGGGGAATAAATAAGAACAAATGTTTCACTTTCAATGAACTGCTTTAATCACAACTCTGAAATGAGGATAGCACTGTCACACTGGAAGGGTGGGGGTGAGAGAGAGAAAGAGAGAGAGAGAGAGGAGCAGATAAGTAGGGGAAGACAAACTCAGAGTTAATGCATCTGTAATCAACGTTAATCTCTGCAAAACCCAATCGCTTAAACCCCAATCGGTCCTCCAGACACTAGAAGGCTAAAGCCTGAGCATATGTTCGCGTGAGAGAGAGAGAGAGAGAGAGGGGAAGATAGTGTTGCATGTTGCACTTCCCAACAGACTTGTCCTTGTATGAATCAGTTCAAGTTTTTTTTCCTCTGCAGAACCTTCAGTACCTGGAAACTGCTGAAACTGGAGTGGTACCAATTTTGAGCAGATACCAAGAACTATACAACTGGGACCTTCGGTACTGGACCGATGACCAGCAAGAAAAACAGTCTCAGTTTTATGGTTCTGGTACCTGTTCTAGCTAAAGATAAACAATGATTAAATCACCAATAAGAGCATCAAAAGCCAGAAAACTAAAACTGGGTTTTTCCTATTGCTCATAAGTGCAGTACTGAAGGTCCCAGTTTAATGGGTTTTAGAACCCACTCAAGACTGGTACCAGCAGACCATAATGGTACTCCAAGGTGTTCTCCTCAACCGTTCCTAGCATTTTCAGCTGAAGCTAACAGAAATTTAACAAATTCTTTACACTTCTAGGTGAAGATAAACTCATCGCTTCACCTAAAAGTGCAGCAACATGCAAACTAAGATGGTCTGTTGATGTGTTGATTGTCCTTTTTAGAAATGTTCTTGTATTTTGTATAGAGTTTGCTATGGTACAATATTTAGAAAGCTAACACTAAAATCACCACAGAATGAGAATTTAGGCTCATATCACACGCAAAAGAGAAAAATATAGGTTTTGTTTGATTCTTTATGTCATCGTGTGCAACTGTCAACATTTGTGAGTGTGTGAGTGCAGAAAACCAATAGTTGTATGTTAAAGCAAGATGGTACAGCTAAAGTGTCAGTTCACTCACGAGAACTGAAGCCTTGCTTGAGAGTCTGTGTCCATGTAGATGTTTGCATAAGCACAGAAAAGTGCAGTAAACTGTTTCACGTCAGTCAACAAATTAAGCTAACTAGTGAGCAAGATAGCTAATTAGCCCAATTAGATGTTTTAGCGTGGTAATTTATCAGTTTCAGTTGTCTCTAAAGCAGGTGGAAAATGAAGGGGAACTAGTACTGCATTTGAACTGAATAGATGGAATTTCCAAGTTCCCAGTAGGAAATTTCAATTGGAACGCCACCTGAAGTTTGACTTAGAAAGTCAAAGGAACCTTACCAACCCCAACCTCAAAATTCAAGATAGTGAAAGCTGTAGAAAAGACAGCTTTCTATCTGTGGATGTGTTGCTACAGTGTTTGTATGCATACAATTCTGTGTAATGTGTTGTTATCCACTATTATTGCTAACAATGGATAACAACAGCCAACCTGGCCAGAACCTGGCTTTCCCGGCTGCACAGGAACAGGGTAAACTTGACTTCCCACTTTGGAGGTAAACGGAATGCAGCATAGAACCATGACATCTGTTGATTCCTGTCAGCTCTTGTATAAACACATTCTTTAAGACTTTAGGGAAAATCTCTGCTGAGTTTCTAGAGTGTGGTAATGTGGATAAAACTGTGCATCATCTTGGGAGAAAAGAGTGGGCTGATTATAGAGGCAGCACAGTTCATGTCATCTTTTCACAACCTAATGGGCACCCAGTGAGGCAAAGCATCAGTTTTCTTTAAAGAGGCCTTCAACACTAAATTCAGTTTTGGGAACTGTAAACATGGTGAAACTTCACGAAGTATTCTTATACTTCACAAAGTATTCTTATATTGGTGCCAACGGTAACCATGGTGTACTGGCATACTACTCAGTAATATTGCTTCAATCTGTCTCGATACATACAGCGGTTCTTCAGTATTATACCATCATGTCCCTTGTGATAAAATATTTGTTTTTAAAACAGTGATGAATAAGCCTTCTTCTCTGAAAATTCTTAAAAAATCATAAAAGTGTTTTTGAATTCGAGCAGGGGCTAAAGCAATAACTAAAGACCAGTATTAAATATACGCTAAATAACTGATTTCCCTGCTTAAACACACCTGATTCACGAGTGTTTGGAGCCACAGGTTAATCTGAACACACTGCTGTTTCCCACCTCAGCCACTGGCAGAGTTCACCACAACAAACAGATCTGAAGGTCTGAGAATCTGAGCTCCTGGTTTTAGTGTTGCCCTCACCAGAGACTAGTAGCCTATTCGGATACACATCACCAAACTTATATATTTGAGATGGTTTATCTAATTTGTTCTGCCTCCATGCCAACCTATAATGAATGTTAGACTGAGCATTATATAAAGTGTTCCCACACACGTGATTTCAGACATCACTGCTCTTTTAGCTTCAATTGGCACATGAAAAGCAGCGCAGTTTTTTGCACTCTAAACAAGCTAAAGTGAAACTTTCCTATTTATGACTTTCTTTTCATAAATAAGATCGTAACAATCGCTGTCACTTTTAAAGGCCTCTGATGACAAAAATGTGTTGCAGTTTAAGTTGTTGGGGGTTTGGTTGCTTTTAAGTGATCTACAGGCAGTTCAGAAGCTCTATGTTTTTTCTATGTTGAAACTAAAATAGGCTATAATTACTTCATAAAGCATATTTAAGTTCTACAATAACGCTTTGCAATCTAGAATTTGCACTCAAAGTTCAATATAAAATGATTAATCTTTTAGCACTATATAACAGAACAGTGGTCATCAACCCCGGACCTGGAGATCTATTTTGCTGTAGAGTGTAGATCCAACCACAGTCTGTCACACCCGCTCCAGCTAATGAGATTCTTCTGAAGTTCTTGACTGGCTACATTAGACGCATTAGTGTTGGGGCAGTTAGATGAAGGCTGGAGCTAAACTTTACAGGAGGGTGAACCTCCAGGGGGGTTTTTGACTACTGTAGTAGTGGATACTTGTTCATTTATTACATCGACGTGCAAAGAAAGCTCAATGCCTCCAAATGTGGAGGCATTCTGCACCAAGTACCTGAGTTCCTATTTCATTTTGAATGCTATCTCATGACTTTTTGGGTTATTTTCAAAAGTGAGCATCAATTCCACCTCCTGGTTTGTAAATTACATTTACATTTTTATATAACATATTTAAATATAATGTTAGAGATTTTCTTCCATTAGCAATACTGTATGTAAGAAAAAAGCTTAAGTACATGTTATTGTCTGAGGCCTGATCTAATTGAAAAGATTCATCGAAACACAAAGGAATTTGGATTCAAATTTGGATTAGGAATTTGAATCAAAAGCTAAATGAAAGAGATTGTTTTTTAATGTGTCTTAAAAGTGTGTACGGATCTTAACCACCCAATACAGAGGTGTCCAAATCTAGTCCTGGAGTTCTGGTGTCCAGCACAGTTTGGTGATTTACCTGCTCAAACACACCTGGTTCAACTCTCCTGCTCATTGCCAGGTTTAGTTAATGGGTTTGAGGAGAGGAACCACCAAACAGTGTTGGACACCGAACCTCCAGGACTGGATTTGGGCCCCCAGATTGAAGGGAATTAACTGAGTTCACATTTTTCTGAGGGTCTCTACATGACACCAGCATTTGCAAATGTTAGATCATGTGTTGGAACATTAACAGATATTCAGTGTTGTATTTATGTTCTCTGAGGACAGTTAGAGCTTTAAAACGTAGTAAGAGCTTTGAAATGTATCCTGAATGATACAGGTGACCAGTAATTCTTGCATATGCTGCTTAACTTCACACCTCCCTTCTTGATCACAAACACTCAACAGTTATTTCTCTTCCCAGTCATTCAACATCCCTTCATCCTGTTTGTTTACAGGCAATTGCTGTAGCAGAAAATTTACTGGGCAGCTTTAATGCCAATAATACACTGCTGAGCTTGAACTCGATATAAGACGGTACATCAGGGACGAGATGATCAGTCATAAGGAGGTCCCACTCTATATGAAATTATCTAATGGAGCCACTTAGCAGCCTCAGCTTTCACGGTGCTGCCCAGCGCACTACTCCAGACTATATTACAGCACGGAGAGAGAGGGAAACCGAGACTGCTGTTACTATTATTGAAAATGTTCAGCTATGCTTTAGTAATTTAGTACTTGACACAGTCATGCCAATAAAGCTATCTCGACTTGAAGTGAGTGGAATCCAGAGAGGGACAGAAAAAAAAGCAAGAAAGATAAAATGAGCAAAAGATCAGAGGAGAAGGCGTCAAAACGAAGTACAAAGAAAGACTGAAAGAAAGATATAAGCAAAGAATGAGAAGGGCGGGGGTTAGTACTAACACTGCCAGAGCCCCTAGGTCGAAACTCCAAGCCCTGCCCATCAGGGAGCCACCCATCAAGACCAAAAACGAAAAAATAACAATATAAATATATTAGGACTTGCCCCGGTAGCATTTTACAGGCTTTGTTACTATATTGTTTTTAATGTACTCTTTCTCAAAATAATACTTAAAAACAATAATATTTACATTTTGTAAATAAACAATTTTTTAAGTGCGGTTCAAACTATATCCAATTGGTGGTGACAATGTGTCTGGCTGAACCCCAGCTGCTCATGCACCGTATGTTGCTACAGAAGTCGCAATTGTACCCTGTTCAAATACAGTCTCAGAGAGAGTAAAGCTGTTGCAACTTAAAATCATTGTTTTATTTTTCACCACCATTGTTATTTGTTTTACTTTGTTGCTGATGTTTATTTTAGAGAGCTACTTTATTTGGCTGGATCGCATCTTTCTATCATAGAAAACAGCAGTAAGGCAGGCCGAGTTGAGGTCGGTAATAAAGAAGCTACAGAGAGTTGAGCAGAATGCTGAGGAGTATTTGGAGCACCAAGCATTTTTCAAGTTATTTGACAAATGAATGTGCTTCCACACGAATACTGAATATAGAACTGATTCTGGGAAAGCATCTAATTGCGGTTTTTCTGGGCACTGTTGTGAATGCTGTTTAATTGCGGTTATATTCTATAAAGTGAGCTCCAGGACTTTTTTTGACTAGAAGACCAGCAGATCTTTTCAGGCTTCAGCGCTCAGTACAGCGCCAGGCTGCCAGTTCATTATTGGGCAACATTTCCTCCATTATTTCCCTCATAATGTTGGATATAATTAATATTGCAGCTCTTATGATTTGAAAATTGCACTTTTTCTAATTGTGGATGAAACATACAAAAACTTTGTCTAGCAGAAATACATTAAGGTAAAAAGTAACAAAAATACAGCAATGCTGGGTGGGCTGGTAGGGTCCACTGCTGAGGTTCACCCCTCTTTGGGTAAAAGCATAGCTCTGCTACTGTTAGTAATACACAATGAAATATACATCACATCAGTGCTGGCAGATATGAATTTTTAGAAATATTGACCTGCATTGGATTTGTGCTGAGGTTTGACAGATATATCCAGTGAATGTCAGGTCTTATTAAATTTTTATTTTTTAAAAATCAGGGACTGGGCATTTTGTCTGCATTGCACATCATTTATCTTATGGGAGCACAGGGGGCGTCGCCAATCCTGTTTCAGGGGGGCGGAGCCTGCTGGAGTTGCTAAAGCGGAAAAGGAGGGAGTTCCCTATTAAAGAGCCCAGCAGGCCTGCTTTCCATAAATACTTCATTCACTATTATATGCATATATGACATTACTGCCACGTAAAATAACATATAACATTAACTTAAAATACATTTTGCATGTTCAAAAACAAACAGCATTTGAGTATATATGTGTGATTCTTTTTTTTTTAAATATGACCCTCCAACATGTAATGAAGGTTGGGCCAAAATAACAGCTATATTCATTCAATATATTGACAACAATTACAACAATTAAAAACAGCCTTTTAGTTAGAAAGAAATCATGAGAATATTACCAGTATTAACTTGTATGAACATTTTTAAATTGACACCATTTTGACCGTTTCGCCCAACCCTAGTTGGAACTACTGACTATTAGAGACGTAACAATAGAAAGTATTTTTATTATAACTAGCATGTTAGCTTGTAGCAATTGTATTAGCTCGAGGCTAACATATTAGCTTGTTTGTAGAGCGCAAGATTAGGACACGTTAATCGACTTTTGTTTCAAATATTGTACTTTTACAATGTTGAATGCTCTAAAAACAAAAATTTCAAGGCTAACATTAATGTAAGGCATATTTTTAGCTGCTCATTGTCTGTGTTGTACTGAATACTGTAAAGATTACTTTATAGTGAAGCCTACGATCTATATAGTGTACTATTACTCTATATAATAATATTTTATTGAGATTTAAATGAAAACTAATCAGGATTATGCTGTCTATTTAATGAAACAAAGTTGCCCGGTTTTTCTTAGGTAATGGAAGGTTCCATAAGTTCCTTAAGTGTACTGTGACTTGGATGGTCACTATAGATTATATAGGTAATCTAGCAATTATTTTGATTATGCTTATCATAATAATCATATACATATATATGCAATTTATAACAGTGAACATTTCGTTTTACTTCATGTACATAAAATTGGTGTACATGCATTCGTGAAATCCTGCTGGTGTGGGTTTCCTCCCTTTCAATGAGGCTCACAAAAGTGATTTGAGCCCTAGTAGCTCCCCCTTGTGGAGACTCTTCATACTGCTGAACACGACTTTGACTCACAGATTCTCTGCTTATTATTTAAACTGCAGAATAATCAGTAAGCTGAAACATTGAGAGCTCACACGTTAATTGATTTTTAATTGAGTAATCAATTTAAAGAAATCTGTGAAGCTGATACAATTGTGACAGGCCTAATTGCATAACTTAGCATTGTGGTATTCCCCAGCCCTGTTATTCTATTACAGCGCTGTATTACTATTACAGCATTCGTTTCCTACAGTTCGTCCTTGAGGGCCAAAAAAACTGGAAGTGAACTGAGAGAGACAGAAAGAGGGGAAGAAAAGGGTGAGAAAGATCAAGCGAGCAGAAGATCAGAGGAAAAGAAGTACAAAGAAAGAGTGAAGAGAGGATATGAAGTGAAGGGAAGAGTGGGGGGGGAGAGACAGACAGAGAGGGAGAGAGGAAGAGAGAGAGAGAGAGAGAGAGAGAGAGAGACTGTAAATACAATGTTGGTAAAGGAGATTAATTACCGCAGTAAGATAATAAGCACGTCACGGTGATTAAGACTGAAAGCTTTCCAACTGTCACACTGCCACGACACACTGCATGTGTCACACTGGCCTGGGTTAGATGTGTGTGTGTGTGTGTCTGTGTGTGTGTGTGTGTGTATATGACTGCATATAAGCCTGGTTGAAGTGTGATGTGCATGTGTATGAGAACACCCTGAAGACATCAATGTATCTCTGAAGGTAACCTGCTTCCCTCCAAAGGGGCCAGGCAACACACATACGCACGCACGCGCGCACACACACACACACACACACACAGATCTCCCTCCCTCACACTCTTATTAGACGCACTTCAAAGGAATGAGCATGTCTCTCTCATATGCAACACACACAGGCTAACACACATACACACACACAGTATGGTGAGGCAGGCGCACACACACAAAAGCCACACACAAACACACACTTTCTGTGGTTTTAGTGAGTCCGGCGAGGCACAAACTCACACACACATACACACATAAACTCGCCCAAACACACACATATACACACACACATACACACACGCTCAGTGTTACAGTGAGGCACAAACTCGATCTCTCTCTCTCTCTCTCTCTCTAAAACACACACACACACAGCAGAACAGTGAGGCAGGCGTGCGCACACACCCACAAACACACACTCTCAGTGAGTCAGGCGAGGCACAAATTAATACACACACATATACACACACACTTAATCAAGCACAAACACACACTGATGTCCAATCACGCTCCGTCACGGAGCCGCACAGCCTCGCGACGGCCTGATCGTCATCGGCTCATCAATCAATCTCAGTATTAATCCCGCAGCGCGCGCGTCTATCGCGAGCCGCTCCGAGCGGACACGCGCAACTTACTTACATCTTAAACGCGGAGGGAGCCAGAACTTCAGAGTCCATCAAGTTACAGGAGGACAAGAGTCTGAAACCGCATCACACACACACACACACAGAGTACAGAAATGAAAGGTGCGTGAGTACCGGTTAGCTCGCGGCTGACGGACAGAAAACCCGGCGCTGTGCTCTCCTTCGCAGCCATCATCCCTCTCTCTCTCTCTCTCTCTCACACACACACACAATCTCTCTCCCCTCTCTCACACACTCCCTGTCTCTCTCTCTCTCTCACACACACACACAATCTCTCTCCCCCTCTCTCACACACTCCCTCTTCTTCTCTCTCTCTCACACACACTCTGTCTCTCTCTCTCTCTCACACACACACACAATCTCTCTCCCTCTTCCTCTCTCTCTCTCACACACTCTCTCTCACACACACAATCTCTCTCCCTCTCTCTCTCTCTCTCACACACACACAATCTCTCTCCCTCTCTCTCTCACACACACACACAATCTCTCTCCCCCTCTCTCACACACTCCCTGTCTCTCTCTCTCTCTCACACACACACAATCTCTCTCCCCCTCTCTCACACACTCCCTCTTCTTCTCTCTCTCTCACACACACTCTGTCTCTC
>JBBPCZ010095206.1:0-11157 GCA_037974445.1 Brycinus macrolepidotus | reverse complement strand
ACACACACACACACACACACACACACACACACACACACACAAATGAAGTGCTTTTTAAATACCTTTAACACTTTAAAGGGCCCATATCACAGAAATTCACATTTTCCCTCTTTTTCTTTTTTTTTTTTTTAATAGAGTATAGAAATTTCTGCTTCAAAACAGACTGTTTACTTTCCAGTCCACAAACTTCACATAAGGAAACCAAGCTGCAAAAATGTTTTACGTTCATGGTGGTTGTGATGTCACAAAAAAAACCAAAACAACAACAACAACAACAACAAAGCACACTGTGGAAGAGTCTACCACTCAGCATCAGGTCCAAATCTGTCTTTGTTTTCTATTTTCCTTTCTCGTCTAGCATTCCTCCTTTTATACGGATTGTTTTTGGCCCTGCTATATGTTTTACCCTTTTCTGTTTTTTTCCTTCTAATACTTTATTATTTCTAGGTTTTTACTTAATTTGCTAATTTGTAAAGCATATTGGGCAGTTGATTTTAAATGTGCTCCATAAATAAAATGTTTATATTTTTTACAAATATCCTATTCAGGCTTTATTGTCCAGATTGTTTTTTGAATGAGGCAACAACACAAAGCAGCCAATGAGAACAGAGCCACCACAGGTGGAGCTCAGTGTTTGGATATGGGGCCTTTTAATAGCTTTACACTATTTAGATATATTCTAAGATAAGATAAGATAAGATAAACCTTAATAAAGGTGGGAAATTTGAATTGATATGGCAGAAAGTGGACAAAACAAAGGTAAGAGCAGCAGAAAGTGGCAAAACAATAGATACAAAAACATCAATAGACATTTGTACAGTATGTGTATTCTAATATACGTGTCTATATAAACCTATACATGTATGTATATAAGTTGCATATGTTTTAGTAAAAACAATTGGTAAAAACAAAAAACAAACAAACCCTTAAACAGGATTCACTCCAATACAGACAGGATGTTTATGTATATATTTGCCATAGTGTTGTTTTGGTATCAAATATTGAATTCTGGCATCGTGACACCCTTATAGTACTCACGTACACGCACACATACACTTTTTACACTCCCTCTTTATCCAGTCCACGCCCTTATGCCACTGCACCCATTTGCTTAAAACTGGACTTTGGCCAGATTTACTAAAGCCATGCACTGGAGCCCTCATTAGGGCATAATCAGCAACCAGAACATCACCTTCAGCACTTTAAGCTTTCCATAAGTGGGAAAAAAAGTCTTCAGTACACATCTAGAGATTTGTTGGGGAAAAAACTCTAATGCCAATATGGATAGAGGCCTGCTTTAGCTGAGCTCTGGTGCAGTGGCTTCATTCTCAGTCAAGCAACTGCAGAAGCAATGCAGCACTAATGAGAGGCTTCGAAAGGATCCCTGCAGCAGTCAATTAGCAAGCAGCCGAGCCGCGCTGAAAGCCCAGTGCAACCTACTCCCACGGGATACCCAGGAGTCTGACTTAAGGAGTCAAAAAAGAAATTACTTAATTGTTAGCTTCTGCATAAGAGTGTTAAAACTGATTAATGTTTTCTTATCGGGAGTTTGATCCTCTCTTTAACTCCATCATATAAGGGTGCCTGACAGCTGATGCACTGTTTGGGGAAATTAAATGGAAAGAGCATTATTGGTCTGTTACCGAAATACTCAGTGTGTTGTCACTACTGGTGGGTAATTCAAACTCACTTAAATGGACAGCATAGTGGATAACAACTCCACCCAACACAATGGGAGCTCAAAGCCCTGTCCATGCAGGAACAGCATTACACCAACAAGAGTCCTTAGACTAGACGCTAAATATGCAACTGTCAGATTAAGTTATGACAATCTAACCACAAAATAATAAATTCAGACTTCAATTTGTTAAATCAGGGTGGCAGGAAGAGTGTGTGAGTATGTTCACCACCAAAAGACAGTAAACCCACGCCAGCATATCGCAAATGAGCATATGCTTGTAGCAAAAGATTTCATGTATATGAAGTTAAATCAAATATTTGCTGTTATAAATTGTGTATATAATTACTTGATTAATCATCAAAATAATCATATTATCACTTACCATCAATAGTGACAGCCCTACTTATATTACGCTCGCTACATGTGAACTTGCATGTGAACAATGAAATGGACAAGTTCACATTACTGGTAATAATATGTGACTGTATCTAATATATAATATATGTAACTATATCTAATATATCTACTATATCTACAAATGTGCTATGAAGCTTTTCCCTTTTGCAGAAGGTTAGGAAGTTAGGATTTGATGCTGCGTCACATTAAGCAAATGACCTGCCCAACTGAAATAACACCAAATAAAAAACCTTCATACTTCCACTGCTACAGCTGCTGTTTCACACTCTGACTGCAGAGTTTAAAACAGACATATAATGTCACAAAGACCAAACACTAAATTTAGTGACCAATTCACCAGAGACCCTTTCTTAGATGTTAACAGACTCCCTGTGGCAAACTGGACTGTATTACATCCCCCCCTTGAGTAGGACGGGCATTTAGCAAAAATATCAGGCTCCGGTAAAATTTAGAGACAGATTTCGAGTTAAAATCTTTAGGAAGACGTACAACTGAAGAAGTCAATATCCAAATTATAACATCTATCATAAAGAATATGTATCTTAAAGGGAAGTGAGTGTTAAATATCTGTGTTTAATCTAGAGAGCTGCTTTAAAACGTAAGTACTCAATGCTAATATAACACTGAAAACCCCATTAGCATGGTGGAAAAATTAACATCTAAATGGGTAAATGGGTAAAGCTAGTAGTAAATCTATTAGCAGGAACCTCATAATTCAGTAAAGTGAATTATGAGGTTCCTGCTTTAAACACTGCTTTGAGATGACATGCCTGGATTACCTGATGCAGGGACTGTATCTTGCTTTCAGCATAAATGGGCTTTAAAAAAAAACACATCTTGCACAATTAACTGACAACCATGTTCTGATCTAAACATTTTGTTAGGAGTTCATCTGTTTGGATGAAGGTCCGGCTAGTGGCTTCACAGCTCAGAAGGGAAGTGCATCATCGGCTGCCCACACAGCAACAGCTGTCACTCCAGCAGAGCAGATGACTCATACAGAGCTACTCAACTTCCCGTGGGCCTCATCAAATTTGATTACTATTGCTTTGTCCAAAAAAAAAAGTAAAATAATAATAATAATAATAATAATAATAGCATACTAATGTGTTCAGGGTGTTTCCCATGGGTGTAGACTTAGCAGGTCTATTTTATAAGAGGAACGGTTCTCATTTTTATTTTTTTGAAATACAATTATTTCCAGACAGGCAATTTAATCCTTGTAATTATGCCATTCAATTTGTTTATAGTGATAATAGCATGGTAATGTATGTTTAGTGTGTACCCTGGGAGGCCAACAACAACTCGGGGGAGTCCCAAGTTACCTGTAACAAAGTGACTGCAGCTCCAGCTTGGTATAAAACCCTTTGTGGAGTATTTTGGGCACCCCTGGCTAGGGAGTTCTGGTCCGCTTTATAAAACAATGATGCAACTACGCAATGTCCTTATGCTAAAACGACATTTTGCTTTCTGGCAAACCAATTATTTGCAGACAAGGAATCTAATCCTCTTAATTACATCTGTCACCTGTTGGAGCTTTTCAAGAACACTGAAAGTGACCTAAAGAGGATTCAGCCCTGGACCCACCTGTACCTCCTAAGTTGTAATCACGCACTACTAATAAAATAAAGTTAACTCACGTGGAGGTGATGGTTCGGAAGCGCTCCTGCCCAGCTGTGTCCCAGATCTGTAGCTTCACCTTCTCTCCATTTATCTCCACTGTTCGGATCTTGAAGTCGACTCCTATAGTGGTAATATAGCTACCTGCAACACAGCACACGTTATGAGAATAGACTGCACCGGAAAACACCTGGAATGGCTGTATCGGATTTTAGAGAGGGAAAAAAAGAATGAATCTGATCTAAATCTGTAACTCATTTATTTTAAAATAGCACACGCTCTTCACAGTTTTTCTGAATGCGGGGTAGTAGAGTGTTTGAATAGTTTGAGCTCACTATTGAGTTTCATGGTTTTAATATCAGGACCAGAAAAGAAAAAGGTGGTATCATGCAGTTATGAGGCCACAGCTTATTGTTACTGGTAGTAAACAAAAGGAAAAAAAATACTGTCTGAATAAGCATTTGCACAATAAACCACAAATAAAATTCCCTTTTTGTACAATTTGCTGGTTTGAGGTCAGGTCATTCTCTACGGGTCTATGAATCAAATACAACCATAACGAAACAGGATGTAGAGCTAAAACTGCTTCACAGCTTACCTGAAAATGTGTTGTCTGCAAAACGCAGGAGAAGGCTGCTCTTCCCCACACCTGTGTCAAGAGAGAAAAAAAAAAAAAAAAAAAGACAAAAAAAAAGACATTATTTAAACAAACATACTGGACTGCCTACATTTGCAACAGGTCCCATTTATTAAAAATGAAATAATGAAATACATTCAGTTTTAGAATTTATATTTTCTAAAACTATAGCTTTAGAAAACATAGTTATAATGCAACTCCAGTCAAGCATTTACCCCACAACAATCACAAAAATGCCTTAAGATCCCGGTGGAAATTGTTTCTTTTTTCCCCATATTGTGCATATTTCTCACTGTACGCATGACCTGATGGCTACCCACAACGTATGTCATTTACTGGGTGCTAAAAATTAACACTTTAAATAAAAATAGTCACTTCTCTTTATGGAAATGTGGTTTATGTATGGTTACCTGTATGTGGTTATCATAATGTTAAGAGAGGAAACCAGAACAAATCAGTCAAAACAGGCTGTGTCAGGTCAGACAAATTTAGTGTAAGGTTCAGGACGAAGGTTCTCATTAATGTTTTTAATGCAAATCTGATAGCACGACCTTTTTGGAGAATATAATGATACTGAATTTTATCAGCATTATTTGCAACACTGACAGAGCTACTTAGACCTCCTTATATTTACACACTGACTGGTTAGGAGTTTAAACATTAAAATTCCTGTTAAAAGGCCTCGTCCATCATCGACACTCCTGCTCTTGCTAAGGGAGATGGGAGGAGATTGCGAAGAAATCAGGGGACCTGAAAAGCTGTCCTGTGGCTGGAAGTGAGCCAAAGAGCCTGGCAAGTTGTTCGACATGTGTAATGCGATGCAGACACTCCGGCTCGAATGAAAGGCACTTGAGTGAAAACAAATCCTTGTCGGGCGCTTTCTCCAGACCATGTCAGGACCAACAGACATGCAAGGCAAGCACTTAAGAGAGGAAGAACAGGGGTACGACATCACCTTTGCTGACAACTGACGCTCTGAGCTCAGGAGATAAGTCACACCGCTCTGTTCTCTGAGACTGCGCTGCGAGGCTGCCCTGCTAAACATCAGTGCAAACAGAGCACGGCTGCGCAAAACACTTTCAGGGGAATTCCTGTCTGCTCTTAGCGCATGTAGTGTCCTACCAGCCAGATTCAAGTGTTGCAAAGAGAAACAGGGAAAATACTTAAGATGACTGATGCAGGCCAGTCAACTTGTTTGGACTTGCAGAGTTACACTCATCTCTCCTCCAAAATAACTGCACATAGGCTCGGACTGAGTAGCCTACAGTGCAGCGTGGGTTGAGTAATATAGTAAAAATGTAATGATGCAAGACTTCATAATACACATCATGATATTTAGCTATCCTGGGGTTTGGTAACAAGCTGGAATGGACATTAGCAAAAGAGCAGCACCCTATTTAAAAAAGGTACTTAATCATTCATGAGTTAATATAACACTATGAAATTTTTATAATATTATTAAATATTGAGAATAATATGAACTTGTAATGTTTATTTGAATATTTTTTTCTACATTTTTTTTATTACTTATTTTTAGTCTTTGTCTTTAATTTATTGTAACGATACTGAACAGTCTCTTGGCACATTTCACAACACACTGCACTTATATAACTGTGTATGTGACAAATAAAAAATCCTGAATTAATACTGAGTACAGATGATGTCCACAGTGCGCTCAGAAAAGCATATCGTAGCGTAATGTGATGTAAATGATCGAGACAATAACCACCCCTACATAATGGGCCACTATCCAATCAGCTTCTTGTTGGTACTCAGCTTTAATTTACATCAACAGCAACTAGCACACTGCACTACAATACATAGTCTAATTACACTTGTAAATGTATGTTTACACTTGTTTACATGTGTAACGTTTATCTGAATATCTTTTAACATATTTTTATTACTTAGCCTTTAAGTAATTTATTAAGCTTATTGTAACTATACTGCAGAGTCTCACAGATGTTTCAAGGACACATTTCACTACATGCTGTGTAACTGTGAATGTGACAAATAAAGAATTTTGAATCTTAATTTGACCTGATCGTTGTTCACAGGTTCTCTACTGTGCCGCCAAGCCCCTATTCACACTTAGTATTTTGCATCCCCTATCTGAATATCATCTGTGTGTGGATTTAAAAGACAAGTTTGACTGCGTTTGTAAATGGATCCGCTCTAGACATCCTGATGTCGAGGTAGTTGAATCCGTGTGTAAACAACACGGCCAGCTTGGCTACATTCATGGTCTAATGTCACTTGTGCCCCACCCACAATTTGCAGACAGTTCTAGCTCCACATCTTTTTTTCAACTGGGCTTCAATTGTGGCTACAAAAGCAAAACATTCACAGTCTTTTCTTTCTCTGTAACGTAAAATGCCTGGAAGGCTCCGAACCACAACTGCAAAAAAGCACCAAACACAGCCCAGCCTGCCAAGGCTCTGAAACGGCACCAGCTTGATTTAAAAATGTAAATATTGTGCAGGGAAATGAGATCCCATCAATATCTGGATGCAGAAGCTGCATTTGCACAGGGAAAGTGTAAACGTGCTGTGTCTGGATTCATAATCTGATCAGCAAGGCCAGATGACAGTGACCAGATGTTAATGCAAAGTGTAAAGAGGGCCTAAATCTCTATTTCTTTATGAAGCTCACTATCGGCCAGTGTTACTGACAAAAAAAATACTCCCAGGAAAGTGTACTCAGGAAAGTGTACTCTGATGTAATTCATTCTAGTACTGAAATATATCATATAGCCACTGTAGTCAAGCAAATCAGTGGCAATTGTTAATGCAGTGGCTCCTAATCCTGGAGGACCACAGTCCTGCACAGTTTAGTGTTTTGCCTGCTCCCAGCACATCTGTTCCAACTAATCAGCTCCAAAACAACCTCTGCTATTTTTACTACAGCCTACACCAACAATAATGCTGTCTTAAGTGTTAAGTGGGTAAATTTAACCTCGTAACACTGACCTTGGGAACTGCATTGAGATGAATTAGATCAACCAAAACCAACTAAACACCCATATGCTGTGCGGCACATTATGTTTAGCATTCAAGCCTCGAGCCAGAAAAGGTAGATATGCTAAAGTTCATGGCCTACAAAAACAGGCCTGTATCTCAGTTTAAAGAAAATATGCAGACTATAGAAAACTGCAATTTAAATTAGTAACAATACTGGCTAGAAAATTCACAATGACATATTTTCCCCAAATCATTCAGTCCTACACAAAGATTTAATAAATGTAGATACTGGGACAAAAATCTACCTGCATTAGCAATGCAGAGAACTTCCATTTATTTAATGCAGTAAAATGAAGAGAAATTTTAGCTTAATCTAAATATTCTACTATTCTGGAGTACAGTTAATACATCAACAAATACTGATTTGAATCAGCTGAATTTAAAGTGCTTAACACAATTATCTGCCCGTTCTGTTATGATGCTGATAACACTGTGAATCTTATTGATCAAAAGAGATGTTAATAACTCTGAGGAACTAAAACTGTGCCAGTTTGTGGGGGCAAGAAGTAATGGGCAACTCATAGCCCCCATTTTCACTGGGACCAAGCCAACTCTCAATTCTATACCATGGAACCATATCATTAGAGCACTTTCAATAGGCTGGGTCTCATCTTTGGCTTAAATAATGAGCCACAGTGGGCATGTGGCAGCTCGGGAACACTGAGGCCTGTGTGCCACCACAGGAGGGTGTGCAGAGGGCGGCCTCCGGCTATTATGGACACAGCCTGTGGATGGGCTGGAGCCAGAAGTGATGTATGAAGGGCCACAGTGCCACAGGCCCACTGTTTTTGGGCTCGATAAGCCTGATAGCTGCATACCGACTGAATATGAGCAAAGCATGAATCTGCGTACCCAACCTGGCCTAAGATTTGCCATTCTGTTCTTTTAACTTTGCGGGAATGGGCTTTAGTCTTACTTCTAAGTAAGCAGCTACACAAAGCTGCACGAGTCTCAAGCCACAAAAACCACAAGCTGAGCTACAAAAGTGAACAAATACACAGAAGAAGACCTTAAAGATGGATATATGCATTGTACAGTTGCACATTCTTAAGATGCTAATCTAAAGTGAAATGCGTACTCTTGCATTAAAGGGGAATTTCATCATATTTTCGTGGGAACTAGGTGCGGCACTGTCCACAAAGCCAATATTGCCATTCTATTTACCATCCAAAACCACATGTCTGGACTTTTATATGTAATGCTGATGATAGTAAAACAGTGGTAAGTCTTTAAATAAGTCTTTTTTGCGGACAGTTTTGCTTCAATGGCCTATATGTACCTCTAACACAATGAATACATTTCAAAAATGAGTTTTAAAGCCAAAAGCATATCACAAAACTATCATAAAACAATTTCTAAGGCGCCAGGCAGTGTATCTATAACCATTTTGTGAAATAACTTTCTGTGAGGTAGCTGTAAGAGGAATCAAAGACTTCAGATGTCTGTGAAAGGATCCTGACCCTCTAAGCTTCTCTAGAATCACTTACTTTACATCTTAGGCGTTATGCAGAAACTCATCGGAACTTCCCTTTTCAAAATAACCGTAAGGGGAAAGTAATGGAGATACAGGATATACAGAATATATACTTCAGTGCAAAAAGCCTTTTAACTAGATTTGACTGTCCTCCAGTAAACACACCCTATAGGTACACTCACACACCCACCCACACCCACACCCTCACCCTCACCCTCACCCTCACAGCCGGGGGGGGGGGTCTGCCTGCACCAGGACCTCATAAAAATCCCAGTGCCCAGCAATCCTGCCATTAAAGTGGACGCTCAGAGGGCTTTTTAGTGAGTGACACTTTAACCCCCAGGTTTCAGTTTCTGCTCTTGTCGATACAGGATTAACAGAAACAATAAAATTACACTTAAATTAGTAAATCCACTGCTCTGATCATGTTTACCTGTCTAAAAAAAATCTCGTTTCGTCCTCCTCCTTTTTCAGCTGCTGTTTTGTTTTGATCGCAGCTCCTGGCTTAATGTAGGGCACACATTCACTATTTGCACGAATACACGAAAAGTTTCCAATATTCAACGTCTGAACATGACTGTGCAGAAAAGTAAACACTGCTGTATTTATTCATAGAAAAGGGCTCCAGACCAACATATCCGGCCTGACTGACTGACTGACTGACATGCCCAACCCAGTCTCTCCACCTCCTTAAAAGTCTGAACCTTAAAGCAAAGAAATGGAGAAAGCACGGAGCACAGAAACACGTCTAGGTCAAAGCAGACACCCTAATCTCAATCTCGGCCCCCCTGAACCCCCCCTGAGCCCCTCTGAGCCCAGCCTCAGTTTCGTTATTAGAGCCTGGAGGGCCAGATCGCGGCCTGTTTCCCGTGGCGCGTCCTCGGCCTCTCTTACCGCTGTCCCCGATGATCAGCAGCTTAAAGAGGTAATCGTAGTCCCTGGCCATGCCGCCGGTCTGGCTGAAGCCCCTGCTGACTCTCTACCCGCCTCCTTCTGCCCGGTTCATCCGCCGGCCCGTCTCTCCCCCCGCGGAGCTGCAAGGCGGCTCCGGGACTGCAGGCTGCTCCTCCGGGCCCGGGCTCTTCCAGGTGCTGGTAGCTAGCTTGCTTCTTTTTCCGAAGCTCCTTCTTTCCTCTCCCCGGGTGTGGCGGTGTCAGCTCTCCGCACCCTGTCCTCCAGCCGCTCAGCTGCGGAAACTCCTCTTCCTCCTCTCGGCCCTTTAGCTTTAGCCTCGCAGCTAACTGCGCCCAGCCCTGTGCCGGCCGCCTTCAGTGCGCATGCGCACACCACGTCTCACTCAGAGCCAGAGAGGACAGGTCCGATTCAGTCTCCCGAACCGACTCTTTCACAGTGTCTCTTTTAATGAATCGATTCAACGCTTCGTTTTATACACACAAATGCTCTACGGAATGAATGGGCACAAATTCCCAACTCCAAAATCTTGTGGAAAGCCTTCCAAGACGAGTGGAAGCTGTAATAGCTGCAGAGGAGGGACCAGCTCCATATGAAAGTCTATGAATTTGAATGTCATTAAAGTCCCTGTTGGTGTAATGGTCAGGCGTGTCTATATATATATGAGCAAGGTACCGTCCCTGGGCGCTGTGTTCCTGGCTGCCCGCTGCTTCAGTTGGTGAATGGATTAAATGCTGAGGAAGTATTTCATGCTGTGTGCTGTGGTGTGTTCACGTATGACCGAATGATCACTTATCACAGCGATCAATGATTAGAGTTTTGATTTCACGAGTGAGTGTTGTCCTCTAATTTTACCCATTTTTACTTTTTAAAGTTTAATCAGGTTATTTATATTGTGCTTTGATGATGTTTAATTTGTTATAGATTTTATTGATCCTTCGACCGATGATATTGTACATAAACACTGAGTCGATTCATTTCAATTGGTGCCGATTCATTCAGGAGACGTTCATAGGCGCAGTAGAACTGTGGACAGTGAGATCCGGTTCACTGAGAACTGTCCGGTTCAGTGAGTCGGATACAAGACCGCGCGTCATTCAGGACCGGCAGGCGAGCAGGATTACACATGGACAAAAGTATTGGGACGCCTGATCATTACACCACCAGGGATTTTAATGACATTGCATTCAAATACATACACTTTAATATGGAGTTGGTCCCCCCTTTGCAGCTATAACAGTTTCCACTCTTACTGGAAGACTCCACAACATTTTGGAGTTTCTGTGGGAATTTGTGCCCATTCATTTTGTAGAACTTTTAAGAGGTCAGGCACTGATGTTGGACGAGAAGGCCTGGCTCACAATCTCCGTTCCAGTTCATCCCAAAGGTGTTGGAT
>JBBPCZ010095195.1:0-11158 GCA_037974445.1 Brycinus macrolepidotus | reverse complement strand
CCCAGCATTGTGTATTCAGCATAGTGTAGTATTGAGTATTTTTTTTATTTAGACTTTTTTATTTATTTAGACTTTATATTTTATATTGTTCTTGTCTCTGTGTCTCTGTGTGTCTGTGCAGACGTAACATAAGCAATTTCCACCGGGATCAATAAAGTTTTCTGATTTTGATTCTGATTCATTCTGGTCTTTCACCAGTGGTCAGTTTCTCACCACAGAGCCACTTTTGAGTGGTCGGACCAGTTTCGACTTAGTGGTGACACTGTAAAAAAACCCACTCTTTCACTCAAACACTCTTTCCATCCCCACACACACTACCATTTCAGCATCACTGCGCTGAGGATGGTCCAGTACCCACATCATATCTGATCAAAAGTGCCCCTGTGGTCAGAAACTTGACGAATGATGAATGGACTAGAGGGCAGCTGATGAATTGTCCAAGACAACAGATGTACAGACTGTGATTTTAAAGCTATGAAGTAGTCAGTACAGGGAAATAGAAGCTAACTGTTTCTGCTGTAGCAGTAGGAGTTGTTTCCAATAAAGTGGCCAATGAGTGGAAGAGGTAAATGTTTCCAATGGCAGTTGAAGGTAGAGGTTTCTAATAAAGTATCCAATGACTGTAAGAAGTTAGACGTTTATCATAAAGCGGCCAAAAGGAGACATTTCCAATAAAGTGAACAGAATATCCCTCCTTCAAGTGAAAAATATACTGGCCATTTTATTGGAAATGCCACTTTTTGGCCATTGAGTAGCAGTTGAAGGTAGAGCTTTCTAATAAAAGTATCTAGTGACTGGAAGAATTTAGATGTTTATCATGAAGTGGCCAAAAGGAGGCATTTCCAGTAAAGTGACCAGTATATCCCTCCCTCAAGTGAAGGATATACTGTCCACTTTATTGGAAATTTTTTGGCCAGTGAGTAGCAGTTGAAGGTAGAGGTTTCTAATAAAGTGGACAGTGACTGGAAGAATTTAGACGTTTATCATAAAGTGACTAAAAGGAGGCGTTTTTCAGTAAAGTGACCAGTATATCGCTCACTCGAGGGAGATCCAAAACAAGATTTAGGAGGAACAGAACAACCTTCAGAAATAAATACATAAACTGAAACTGTGCCAAAGGGGGTCAGATGAAGGGCGAAGGCCCGCCAATGTTAACTTCGCCCCCGATAAAAGAGAGCTGGAGGTTTTTGTGGATTTTCCCTAGTGAGTGAACGCTTCGTACTGAGATTCCCTCCTTTCCAAAAGGGTGAGAGATCAAAGGGCACCCCCCACACTCCTCTGCAAGGCACATGACGTCACTCTGGCCCTTCAGTCCCCCCTCCTCTCTTGGACTATCTCTGTTTTTTTTTTTCTCTCTAAAGGCATCTATGTAAACACAGCTGGCTTGTTGACATTAAAGTCTTGTGCTCTTTTGAACCTCCCTGAAAAAACTGTTGTCCTGCTTTTCCCTGCCACTGAAGCACACACACACACACACACACACACACAGAAACACACACACACACACACACACACTCTCCAAGCACAAAAGCAACCCAACATGCCGTCGTCACGCATCCATCGCCTAACAGCAATAAACAAGCGTTGTGGTTGGGGACGTAGCGGAGCATGCCGGCAAACAGTGATTCAGCCTTAATGAGGGTCCTGTCGAGGTACTCAGCAAAGCCGAGAGCCGCTTGTTCACAGCGCTTCACTTTAGAGCCACGCCAAAGAGCAAACAGGGAAAATAAGCACCAATTTAGCACTTTTACAGGAATCACGTTAGCCATTTCTTTTGAATTTTTTTTTATAACACTTTACAGTAAGATCACTGTATAAGGACTTATACATGGTCTATGAATGCTTCTAATCTCTAAAAGAGGCAATTAATAGACTTCAACAAGGACTAAATACACTTAAATATTTTTTAAATAACCTAAACAACTAAAATTGACAAGAAATATTTACAAATTGCTGAGATAAACTAGACTTTACTGTTTATGAATTCTTATGTCACTGCCTATAGCCTGGCCCCACGGTGTTGCAGTGGGTAGCACTGTTGCCTCACACCTCCAGGGTTGGGGGTGTGAATCTGGGTCCTGGCCTTGTGTGTGTAGAGTTTGCATGTTCTCCTCGTGGTGGTATGGGTTTGTTTCGGGGTCTCCGGTTTCTCCCACAGTCCAAAAACATGAGTGTCAGGTGAATTGGGAATTCTAAATTGACTGTAGGTGTGAGTGTGTGAGCAAATGGTGCGTGTGTGTGTGCCCTGCGGTGGGCTGGCACCCCGCCTAAGGTGAGTCCCTGCCTCGCGCCCGTAGACCCCGGGATAGGCTCTGGGTACCCGCGACCCTAGTAAGGATTAAGCGGTTACAGAAAATGCCTATAAATTGCCTATAGTCACTGCAGCATCAATGGCGGTCCCCATAAACATTTATAATGTACTAAATTCATGAGTGGGTGATGTATGCATTTTGAAAGGTATAAAAAACTTAAAACAAAGTGTTTTTATAGAGCTTTCTTTGGTTAATCCTTACAAGCCTATAGTCAATATCGCTGTTTTACTATATATTAAAGTCCTATTACACAATCGTCACTGTGTAATTATATAGTTATAAAGTAATTGCACAGATAGACTGGATTCATGGTCTATTGACAGTTTCAGTTTTGCACTTCTGAATTTTTCTGTTTGCTTTGAGGTCAAAGAAGTGACAAAAAGATTTCTGTTGAACAGATATAATATCGAACTGACTGGCAATAAATCAAACTGAAATCATAATGAAACTTTATTCAAACACGATTGCGCTATTGGTGAAATGTTCAGGACCTTTCTACTTGTTTCAGAAAGCTAAGAGTGACAAATAAAATGAAGCAAAATCTTTTAAAGTGTTTATACTATGGAGGATCTGCAAGGGTTAACCCTTAGAACTCAGAGTGTATTAGTAAAATCTGATTTCAACAAATAAAAACTGGTGTTTGCTCTCCTACACGCTCGACGTTTGCTGCTGTTTTGCTTGACACGCCTACCGCTCGGTTGCTCTCTGGACCCCCTCCCTCTGCGGGTTTTCCCCACCCACTTGTGGGCGGAGACTATCCTGAAAAGATCCTCAATTATCTTGTGTTTTTTGTTTGTTTCTAAGAACTAAAATAAAAGAAATTTGGGCATATTTGTTCTTTATGGGCATTTGGATGCAATGCCCCAGTAGCGGTTATTATTACATGTTTTTTAAACGACAATAACTTTGGTTCTACATGACATAGGAACACCAAACAAAGCTCAGCATGACGTCTGACACCTCGAGCATCAACATAAACTGGGAGAACTTAATTATTAGGAGTCGTTTTGCCATATGATGACAATTTTCCATTTGTTGCGCTTCTGGCACGGATCCGTACTGCTTGTGTTCTAAGGGTTAATCATCAGGAACTGAGAGTGAGGATGATGATGGTGGAGAGGGGAATAGCTGGCCGCTGGTTCTGGGTATTTGTCCGGGCCACTAGCTCTAGTGCTCCGGCATTAGCGGCCTAATGCCCGTGATTAATGTGGCTATAAGGGCGAAAGAGAGAGACACGCATTCAGTGCTGGCGTTGATGGTCTGCTTCACGTAATCAGATGGTGGCTCGTGATTGATCCCTCCATTCATACACAGTCCATTCCTCCCTCTTTTCCCCTTATGTTTCTTTTTTACTTGTCTTTTTTTACTTGTTGTTGTTTTTCCTCCAGCTACTGCTACTCATTATCATCACTCATTCTCATTGCACGACTTTGTGCATCTGATGCCACGTAGATGCTTTTGATACAAAAGGCAAGTTATTGCTTGTCCTCCTGTGATCCCTCTGAACTGCTTTCAGATCAAACATCTGCACTGCAGAAACAGCTGGAAAAGCTGTATGGGTGCTTTTGTTCTCAGTAGCCGGATGATTCCTGTGGCTGTGATGGTCAAAATCCTTGAACATCCCTTTTCAGGGATCGTTTGTATGTATCAAACAGGAGGTTGCTCTGGAAATAGTGCTGAATCTTGAAAATTTCTTTGAGACCTTTTTGCTGTATTTCATTTTTTGCTATTGTTTCTCTTGTTTTCAGGGTGGTCTTTTGGACCCCACTATCCGTGAACAAACAAAAAAACAGCTTCGTCCTGTTATATTGTGTTTGACAAAATGTGTCCTAATCAAAATGAGTGAAATATTAAATATTTTTTTATCCTCACTCAAAAAATCCAAGGGTCTTGCAGGTTCTCCCCATGTCTGTTTGGGTTTCTGCTGGGTATTCGGATTTCCTCCTGCAATCCAAAGATATGCATGTCAGGTGGACTGGAGATGCTAAATAGCTTTAAGGTGGGTGGGCACCCCCAAATAGAGTGAAACTTAGGTCTAGAAATGGCCACATGTCTAGAAATGGCCCTGATGGTCACTGTGGCCGCTGAGAAAAGATCCAAAGGAATCCAAAAAAAGAAATCCAAGCTATGAAACAACATAAATAAAGGGATGCAGTTATACTGCAGGTTCTTGAGTGGAGCACTACTTACAAACACAAATATTATATAGAATTAACATTTACAATCTGAAAGTGGGAGAGAGGGAGAGACAGAGAGAGAGAGAGAGAGAGAGAAAGGAGAGAGAGAGAGGAGAGAGAAGGAGACGTAGAGAAAAAGAGAGAGGTAGAGAAAAAGAGAGAGTGAGAGAAAGAGAGGAGAAAGAGAAGGCGAGAGAGAGAGAGAGAGAGAGAGAGAGAGAAAGAGAGAGAGAGGTTAGTTAAACAGCACTTTCCTGATGGTTTACTTCTCAGTTGTTACCCTTCGTAAACAAACAAACAAACAAAAACAGAAGAAACTCATACCAATACAGTAAACATACAGTACACAAAAGAAATATTGTCGCACTGGGTTTGAAGCTGCCAGCTGTTTTTCTTTACTTTTTTTTAAATCAGCGATTTATATATATTTATATATAAATATTTATATAGATTTATATATATATGTAAATATGTGTATATGTCTGGGAACCTGTAGTAACCTGTAGTATAAAGCTTCGATGGTGGCGTGGCCTGTGGACATGAGCACATGGGTGGTTGGTACGGGGCACTCTTGATTGGACGTCCTGTGTGAATGAAAGTGGGATAGATGGAGCTTTGTGTCCCGCACGGACCAGATCAGATAACAGAGCAGGAACAGAGAGAGTAAACTGATCCTATCAGCACACTGCAGCAGAACACACACTCTACTATAACACACACTGTACCTCTACAACACTACACCATCGCACGCTGCCCTGCTGGCTGCATACAGGTCTCTGTTCTACCGGGAGAGTGGGGCTCAACCGAAAACGCACTGAATTTTTGGCAAAATCATTTGAAAAATATGTTGATTTTTTATGCAAGATTTTTTTTGCGCCTCAGATGAAAATAACATTTAACATGTACATATATATGAATGGTTTAAATAAATAAAACTTGAACTGACTTGACTACTTTAGTTGTAAGTCTTCCTGTGAGTTTATGCCTCATAATGGTAGTATATAACAGTCACGCTTTTATTACTAACTCAAACCTACATAAACATTTATAAAAGTTGATTTTGGCTACTTTCATCAGTTTCATCCAGGAAAGTGTATTGACGATGGACACCGGTTGGAAGAAGGCTTTATAAATGTCTATATAGGTTAATGCCAGTTGTCATAAAAGGTTTATGTAGATGTCAAGTAGCCTTATGAATGCTGCCCTACTGTAAAGTGTTGCCAGTAAGATGGGTGTAAATTCTGTGACTTATATACATTAAAAATTCACACAAAAATACATAAATACATTTATAAACGTCATGGCGGCATAAACAAAGAGGCACAAATGCTTGACGATACTGGGTTCATTCACAAAAAAGGTAAGCAGATCCAGTTCAGTAGTGACAAAATGTTGCAACAAAAGGAGAAAAACACAAGCTAACCAGAGTCTGTGAGTGAATCTCCTTGGTCTAGAATATCTTTAACAGGCACCTTTGCTCCTCAGGGACCCACCTCTCCCAGTCAACCAAATAGTGCAGGGTTCCTCGCCAATGCCAGGAATCTAGGAGGGGCCAGACTGTGTAGTTGGGGCCATCCTCCACCAGGGGAGCTGGAGGGGAGCGAGTAGGGGCAGGCATCTCATCCAGAGCCCCGTGGTCACTGGTCTAAGGAGGGAAACATGAATGACAAGAGAAACTGACATATGAGAGGGCAGATACAACTTATAAGATACTGGGTTAACACAGGATAACACCAAGAAGGGACCAGTATAATATGGGGAAAGTTTATGACGAGGGAGATGGAGTCTAAGGTTGCACATAGAGAGGCAGACCCTGTCTCTTGGCTGGAAACATAGGAACCACCGGACAGCCCTCTCGATGTTCGTGTGGGCATTCCCCCAAGATGTGCTCCGCCCTCTCAAACCCCTCATCCACTGTAGGGACTTTAGTAGAAGTGGGGTCCCAGGGGCAGAGTGGAAGCTGCTCGCTCAGCACTCACCCAAACAGGATCAGGCTGGTTAAGCAGTGATGCAGGGAGTTTCGGACATACTCTGCCCACCAGAGGAAGTCTGTCCAGTTGTGCTACCAGTTATGAACAATATACCCGGAGGAACCTGCCCATTATGCCTTACTAAATTTTCAGTATGTGCCATACCTGGGTGTCCGGAGGCTGGAGTGACATAAGCCCACTCATCAGAACCATGCAGAAGCGCCCCGGTACAAAGGTCTTAATGAGAGGACAGTTTCCCAGGTGATGTCCTCCTCAATTTCCCAATGCACCGAGACTGCTAACATAGAAGCTGAAATGATGGAAGTGGGCTCTGCCCTCAGGGGCAGAGTAATGCTGGGATAAGGCACATTGCCATTCTTGGTATCTGGTCTGTAAGAAATGGCAAAATCAAAGAGCACATAAAACAGGGACCACTTCACCTGATGGGTGTCCACTCGCTTTGCTTGCCAAATGTACTTGAGGTTCAGATGATCCATTAAAACCACAAAGGGGTGGCTGGCCTCCTCCAACCAATGGCACCGCCTTGATTGCCAGCACGGGAGCAGTTTCTCAGGGGAGAAATGAGAACCCCATGGAGGAAGGTGATGTGGACAGCTGAATAACCCCCCTGATGGAGCTCCTCTGTCTTGTATTCTTCCATGGGCTCAGTTTGAGATTCGGACAATGGGTAAACACCTGACCAAGGAGGGCTGCCTAGACCAGGAGATCAATGGCCGAGGGGGATAGAAGCATGGAGGTAGAGATAAACAGGAGGGCAGTTATGTGAGTGGGGTGACCACCGTGAATTAGGCGGCCATCCAAGGAACTCAGTGACAAGGGGGATTGTAAGGGGTGTAATGGGATACAAAGGTCTTTGAGCAACAGAGGGGAAATAAAATTGCCTGCTGACTTGCAATCCAGAAGTGCTGGGACAGAAACAGAGAGAGAGCCACCAGAAAAACTGAGAACTGGATGAAATAGAAGAGTTCACAATGGCATCAGAATGGATGAGAAGCAGGCAGCCACGTCTACAGCGTCCAGTGTTCAGGACACGACAAGTGTGTTCAGTGGATGAAAGGTGAATTACCTCTACCTGCATGGGTTCTGGAGGCAGTTGGAGCAGGCAGGGCTAGATGGCTGAAACTGACTATTGCTCTTGCAGATGGCAGTCTAGATGAATGGCAATGCTGTCATCCAGCAACATGGCAGCATCTCGACAACCCAGTTCAGTCTGCAGGACCTGGCAAAGGCCTGAACAGAAAGCAGTGAGTTTTCCAGACTCGTTCCATTTGCTTTCTGCTTGAAGGATGCAGAACTGAATGGCATAATTCATGACGGTGGGCAAGTCCTGCCGTAAACAAAGCAGCCAATCTCTGCAAGCCTGTCCATGTGCGGAATGATCAAAAACAGCCCTAAAGCATGTCATGAAGCTTTCATAACATGAAAGAGCCTCCCTGACTCTCTCTCAAACCTGACTATATTTATTACCTGTGAGCCACAACATGAGTGCGGCTATCTTTTTCGAGTCCGTAAATCCAGCATGATGTAAAAAAATATAGCCAAAAACCCAGTAAGAAACTTCAGCAGGTATTGGTGTCACCACCATAGCATTCCAGGAGGGAGACGGGGGCAACCGGCTGGGCTGGAATTGGGAGATCTGCCACAGAGGGTGACACATCGAAAGGTGCCACCCATAGTTGGTTCACAAGGCCAGCGACAACTTCAGAAACCTTGTTCCTGGCAGAGTAAACGATTAAACACTCTTTAAACAAAGATTAAACAACATTTTCAACATTCTTTTCGACATTTTCAACATTCTTCTCAACGTTTGTTTTAGCATTTTTAAATCCTATTTGGCATTCTTTTCAGCATTTTGAACCTTTTCTTTTAGTCTGTTAGTAAAGAAATCTTAGCTGTAAAAAATAAGTAAACAACAAATAAATATATAAATAGATTGATAGCTGGATAGATAGATATATAGATAGACAGACAGATAAATAGATAGATAGATAGACAGACAGACAGACAGACAGATAGACAGATAGATATAATAGGTCTTGGTCTGATATTGACAATATATTACTAAAATGCTGTCACTAAATAGGTTGTAATTCCAATTTCATATTTTTTTTTTGTGTTGAGTGTTAAAATGGCAAAAACTTAGCTAGGATTTAAAGACTGAGAATTGCCGGTATTGACTGTATTGACTCAGGACTTGATTAAGAAAGACTTGAGGCTTCTTTGTTTCTTGTTAACAGTGAACGACCTTCTAACTTGTGTTGGTGGCTTGTATTTTCACACCGCAGACTCCCAAGTGTATCATTAACACTTACACTGTGGCATTTACACCTACCATGTTGCCTTGAGATCACTGACTCAGCATTTACAGTGATCATTTACAGTGAAATAAACATTGTAATTCTACCCTACAATTTGGAGGATGTAAGGATGTTCTTGCCCATATGTCACTGCAGTCATGCCTCCTGCATTCCCCACCAGACTAACATCTGGCTGAGCCTGACTCTTGCATAACAATCCTCTATTCACCCCTGTCTTTTACTCTCTCTCTGTGCCTATACACATCCGTGATAGCCGCTCTGATTGATGAACTGGATTAATGGGAGTAAGACAAAAGCCAGGGAAGGGTATGGGAAGTGCAGCTGGATTCACATGTGCATGTCTGTAGACCAGATTTGCTCAAGCTTCCTGTTGGATATCAACCACCCTGAGAGGGTCAGCTCCAGCTCTAACCAAACACACTCTGACAAAACATACCTAATAACATAACCAGGGTCTTCATGAATCTGACTTGTACACCCAGACATGGTGGAGGTAAGGGGTGCTCAAAAACAAGCTATCTGGAATCACAGACATCTGGAGTACTCTTAAAATTGCAGGTGCATCCTTGAGAAAGATGTTCTCAAGGGCTCATTTGTAAAAGTAATTGTTATGTATAGAACCATTACAAATCAAAGAGCCATTTGAGTGCTTTGGTTCTTCCTCTGGTTAAATGGTAACTCTCTAGGAACCTCCTGTATATGGTTAAATGACTTTCTTTTTTTTAAAAAAAAAGTGATTCTATACATCTCCAAAAAGCATTTGACTATTGTTACATCAAAGAAATTTTTGAGTACTGTGTAGAACCCATTTTGCTTAGGTTTCTGTACACAATGCCATAGAAGAACCACTTTTGATTTTGTCATAATCGTTTCAATTCATGGTTCCTCAGGGAACCATTTTGCTAAAAGAGATTAGTGAATGTGAAGAACCTTTTAAAAGATTAAGATCGTTGACATCCGTTAACAACTCAAGAGCAGCCCTTTTATTTGGTACAGAACCATTACAATATGTGAAGGTTCTTAAAACCTTTCAAAAGTTCTCCACATTAGGATCGAATGTAATTCATGTCAGACCCAAAGTAGTTCTTTACATATATATATGTATATATATATATATATATATATATATGGGTTTTTTTTTATAGAGTGTGCGGTTAACAAAAATGTCCCATAGCCCACAAGTTCAGCCCTCCAAATATCACTGAACCCTTTGGATTTCTGTTTCAATTTTAGAAGTTAGGGGTCAAAAAAAAAAAATTGACTTTCATGTATTGAAGATGCATTCACAAAAGAGGTATTAGAAGAACAATATGACATGTATCATGTATTTGTTAAAGTTTTTAACAGGACAGTAATTGGCTTGCACTCCAAAACCGCATATCATGACACATTCCATTTGGGGGAGGTTTTGGATTCAGATTTTATGATCTGACCGTACAGTAAGTCAGCAGGAACTCCAGCTCTTGACTCGCCTGCTGTAGCTCTTCAGGACCAGATTTGTCCGTGTGGGAGTCCTACAGCCAAGAGGCTCGTTTTAAGACGCTTGACATTCTTAGAAGGCCTCCGAGTCAGCAAAGTTGTCCAAACTGCTGGAGAAAAGGGAGTGCCCCGTGTGATCCGACTCCACAGGTCAAGTGTGATCCTGCATCGTGCCTATTCCATCTCTTCCATATTCATCTAACTGTTTGAAAGCGTGTGCGTGGGCGAGCGAGAGGGAAAGAAGTTGAGAAAGTCAAGACTACTGAAAAAATATGCACTGGTTTGAATCTTGCAGATAAAGCTCACATTAAATGCAGCGATCTTGATTTTCATGAGCTAGAAAAGATATGATGGAATTCTTCTCAACTCCACGTAAAAGCATGTTGTAATTTTATATTAAATATTTATTACTGGTACCTTAAAACAATTGTTGAAAGTGCAATTCCAAAATTAAAATTGCACATACATATATATATATATATATATATATATATATATATACAGTGGTACCCCGCATAACGAACTCAATCCGCTCCAGCGGCGCATTCGTTATGCGGGAAGTTCGTTGTGCGAAACACAATTTCCAGCAGACTTCTATGGGAAATCGTGTAATCCGTACCAGGTCGCCGCGAAAAATCGAAACAATTACTAAAAAATGAAGACACAGCACTGTTAATGGGGGGAAAACTAGTAAAACATTCATCAAAGCAGGGAATGATGTTAGGTTTTTTTCTTGAGGTTCACACTTCACAGAAACAAGGAAAAAATTTGCAGTTTCACTCACAAAAAAGTTGTCCTGCAACTAGAAGACCTTCGATTTTAACCACCAGTAAACACACAGACACCAAAAACACATCAAAACAGGAAAAAAAATGACACTA
>JBBPCZ010095184.1:0-11158 GCA_037974445.1 Brycinus macrolepidotus | reverse complement strand
GGGGGAGAAGAGAGGGAGGACCGGGCCACCGCTCGTGGCGTCTTGAGCTCGGCAGCTAGCTCCTGGTTAGCCTGGGCAAGAGCCGCAACCTGCTGCCGGAGCTGTTCTATCTCTCCTCGGGCTTGTTGAGACTTGAGGAGAGCCTGCCGCAGGTCAGCGAGCTCACGCTTCAGCCCACCGATCTCAGCCGCCTGCCGAGTCACGACATCGCACAGAGCGGCGAACTCCGCTGGGTTTACCTGTGTAGGCTCAGTCATTCTGTCAGGAGACTGGTCTGACACGGTTTGCCCAGTGTAGCATGGTGGAAAAACCCAATCGCGGAGTAACACGAGAGAGTTAGGTGAACCACGCGATGCTCTGAGAACTCTCTCGAAGGAGTAGAGATTTCCACCAGGAAATCTGAGTTCTCACTCGCACACACAGTCAAGATAGAGAGTAGAGGATTTGGGGTTGTACTCACAGTACCGTAGAGTAGAATTGAGGGTTGGTTCGGCTCGGGCATAGGAAGAGTATGACTGAGCGACAAGTACCTCCATTTCCTTGTTTATATAGTATGTGACGTGCTTATTTCCGGTGCCTGGAGCGCGTCACACGGCTGGTGTGCGTGACACATTTAAAAGTAAATACAGCGCTCTAAATCAAGTAAAAACAAAAAAGAGCACTTACACATTTACTTTACCAATTCATTTACCAATTTAACTACTCTGTTTTTGTCCACAACTGCTCACTTGTTTGTGGACATCATGGGCCAGCAAACTTCACTCAGAAGAGCTTGTTCTATAAAATAAAAGTATGATATATAATATATAAAGCAATATGTATAATGCATGTAATTTTATATCTAAGCCTGTTTAAACCTGTTTATTTAATTTGATCTCTGCATTCCTTCATATTTTTTTTGCACACTTAACGGCCCTGCTTCTATAATACAGTATGTCATTACACTTTATTCACTCACACTAGTGCTGTTACTGCTCCTATTGATCACACTGTATGTTGTCTCTTCCTGTTGCTCATGTTTTTTTTGTTTTGTTTTGTTTTTTTTGCAGTCTCTCTTTGGTTTAGTCCTGTCCTGCTCGCACTTGTGTAATCTTGAGGTGTTCTGTTTTTGTTCTTTATAACAATAAACACCTACTTGACTTGACTTGAATGTGATTCATTGAATCACCAGTAGAATTGTTGAAGTTAAGGCTTAGGCTTAAACTGGGAAAGTCTAATAGCAGATTCTAGACAGGCTGATGAGACTGAGTGGTGTTAGATTCCTCTGATGGATTTGTTTATGAGGCGCCTGATCAAAGCTAATGACTGGAGTTTGCATGTTTGTTTTGAATGGGAGATTATATGAATTACATTTTTAAAAAGACATTTAAAGATACACAGTGCTTATTCTGTCTGAACTGGTCTAACTTTCCCAGTTTAAAAGGCCCATATCATATATGTTTCTGTCACTAAGATCCACCCATGATATTTGTGTGGTTTTATATCCAAAAAACAATAAATATGTCGTAAATATGTCGTAACTCATCACCACTTTTATCCATTATAATTAAACAGACTGTTTTTGTTGCACCTGATATATGTAAATGGGTGTCTGTATTGTGGAGGGAATGAAGAGGTGGGGCTACGCTGCTGTTTCAAGCTAAACTCTCAATGTTGATGCACTGACTTCTGTGACATCGCAAAAAACAGTGAATTCAAAGAGGCAGTTTACATGTTACATTTAATTCTTGGAATGAGGAGAATTTTTTCATGGTATGGACCCTTGAATATCTGCAAGGTTTAGTGAGTAGAGCTCAAAAGGATGGGAAATGCTGTTGTAGGTGTTTTTATTTGAGCCACAAAATACACTAGTGCTGTACAATAAAGACAAAGTATTACTATCGCTATTACACTGCTGCATATTGTGATGCCTTTCAATATATTAAGTGGTCCATATCATCACTTTTGCTAAAAAAAAAGGCTTTTAAATTAAATGTTCACTCCCCTATCTATACAGTTAATATATGAAATCTAAGCTCCATAAACAGCCTATTTACAAATCATAGTTTTGTAATGTCACTAAACCAACACATTTACATATATCTCCTTATTAAGCCTACAGCAGTTTAGCTCCGCCCATTCATGATGAAGTTCTAAAGGAGTGTGTCAGCCCTGTGCTGCCTTTTGAATAACCTGCAATACAGGGCAGCCAGTTAGAAAAGAGATTACTTACAAATATCAGTCAGGCACAGTAACAAAACCTGTAATGGAAAAATGGAAGCTGGAAAATGGCCATGTAAGCATGAATTATGATGAATTATCATTTATATTTATAGAACAGAAGTTTACAGATAATATATTGTGCTGTCCTACTTTACACATGAACATTTTCATGGTTGGATCCCATGCTCATATGATTACGCCTGCTTTGTGAACTATTTCATACATATATATCAGCTTATTAGCTACGTTTGATGTGTTTTATATGCAATATGCAAACGACCATACATTAATCAGCTTTTCCATATTAATAGAGTGGGTGAACTCAAGCATGCTGCGGCTTTCTTTTACTTGTTCAGTGGTTTATTGGAAAGTTGCGTGCAGCGTCTCTTTGATTTGTGATTCATAATGAATTATTCCCTGACCACAAACCATCCTTAGATGTGTTTAATTAAGAGCTCTTTGAAACATAGAACTGCGCACCTGGTGTGCTGCTGGAGTGAAAAAAATAGTACAAACAGAACGGAAAAATGCAGCAATAACAGCTCCGTGGTTATAGAACTCGAAGGAAATTTTCATGTGTACACACACCTAAACGAAGGTGATACATTATTTCACAGTATGTCTCCATATGCTTTTCTGAGCATATCATGAACACCATCAGTACTTAATGATCACTGACCAACAATGTCTCATTATTAAGAGCATCTAATTTGTCCAGTTTAACTGGACACAGTGTGTGAAATATTGAACTCACCATTTTCCCAATTTCCTCCCCAGTACCACTCCACCACCAGCAAGGATTCCCCCAGTCACACGATAACTACCAGCACTGGAAGAGTGAAGGCCAGCATGTGCTGATTCATGTGAAGCCAGCTTTGCAATACCATTAACGTTAGAATGGTAGTCTACGCTTTCAATGGAGAGTATATATATATATTGGATATAAAACTCAGCAGATACACAGAATTGTGCACAAATGAAGAAATATATTCGAATGAAGAAACGTTTGAAAATACATAGTCAAGTTTTTTCCTAGTTGAGGATGTTTACTTAGTTTTAAGTTGTTTTATTGGGGGGGTGATTTAACTTTTGTATTTGACTGTACATATTCTTGCTTTCAGAACAACAGCTTGCATCTTCCATTTGTGGTTTTTTCCATTATGTAAAAACCCCACCTGCACTTTATAATGTGCCATATTTCCATAGTGAATGGGCCAATAGAAATGGTGCAAGATGGAATAAATCTTTACATTAACTTCTATTCAAAGCAAAATAAATGTAAGGAAGAGATACACTGCTTTGTTCCGGAGGCAATACAATCTAGGTATAACATACATTACACAGGAATGAATGATACAGCATTCTTTTTTCATTTTTTTGTGGGCTACAAATGAAACCCATATGTTGAGAATGCTTAGGATTCCAGCAGCCTCTCTTTTTTCCCCTCGTGTTCTGAAGTCTTGAGTAAATTTCTGCAGAGAGCCAGAAAACATTAAAAGAAAAATACAACCAGATTATTGTTTGAGCTGATAATAAAAGATGGAACGTAATCCAGCTGGCTGGATTACACTTAACATATTTGTGCCATTCCACCAAGATCAACAAATCCTGCTCATTTGGGGGATGGTTATTAAAAGTGCCTGCAAACAAATCATGGCTAGCAAATGGGATCCAGATTGTGGATTCTGCTGGCACGGCACACAGCATTGATTATGCACTATATCTGAGATGCAGGCGGGTTGTTTATGCCCCTCATCAGCACGTGCAGATGCACAGAGATTATACATTAGCCAAATGGAGGTGAGGGGTATCTTCAGTTGATTGATCAATCAGCCACTGATTGGCAAGAAGAACCAGGGACTAAAGTAAGTGGTGTTTCCATATGTGTGTATTAACTCCTTATGAACTACTACAGGTTGCTACTTCTTGCTTGCAAGTCTGGAACCAAATCTAGGCTTGCAAGTCTGGAACCAAAACGATATACTACTATACTAGTGAATGCACTTGTATTGGAGGTGAACTTTTTAGCATGCAGTTTTGGACACAGCCTAGGATTCTGTATAGGATCTCAGAGACAGTTATTGCATGCTCATCTTTATGCATGCATTGCAGATGTTCAGAGAGAAAATAGGCTGACCAACAGCATGCCAGTCTGATTTGATTCGTTTCACGAGGCTCTACAGTTTTTCCGGCATCCAGGAAAAGACATCGTAGAAAAGTCTGTGGAAGTTTCAGGTCAATGGTCATCTCTACAGCCTCTAAACTTTGAACCTTTTCCGACAAATATCTCGTATTCTGTCATATCGTGGATGCATTTAACATGTTATATCATAATACAATTATAACAATGTATAATCGTCACATTTAATTATATTGTTTTTGACATTAAAATAATGGAACACAGCCAGGATTGAATGTAGCCCTGTTGAATGTAACCCTCAATATGAGAAGCATTATTTACAAACTGAGAACCCTATGGCAAATCTTCCATCTTCCCTGTGGCCAGTCTACCATAATTTCCTAAAGGGCACAGTGGTGAATCAAAAAGTCATGAAAGATTCCAGGAACATTCAAGGAACTGCAGGTCTCTCTGGTTTCAGAGTCAGATAGAAACTCAGTAAATGTTTCTGCTGCTAAACAAAAGAAACATAAATGCTCATCTCAAAGTTGGAGCTTGTTGGAATAATGGACAGATTGCTTCAAGATGTAACTTTTTGAACAGATGGTTCCTTTCTGGTGTAAAGTAAATGCTGCTTTTGACAGTAGGACTGTCACATCAATGTTTAAGCACGGTCGTGGAGGTGGTGGGTTGGAATGGGGAAACTGGACAACTTGCAAAGTTCAAAGGAACTACAAATTCATTTCTACATTAGAGAATTCTAAGTAGACTAATGTTGAAATGTAATCAAGTGATGCAGCAAGGCAGTGAACAGAAAAGCAAATCCACATCAAAATGGCAAAAAAAAAGTATGCTTTAGAGAAACCTGTTCAAAGTCCTGCTGAAAAACCTCCCAGTATGTCTCAATTACAGCAGCTCTGCAAAGAAGTGTGTGCTCAAATTATGTAAAAGCTGACATCAAATTCTAAGACATACTGAATGAAGTACTGCTGTTAAAGACCATGCAGCAGGATACATGTGACGAGGGGCAAGTACTTTTTCAAAGGGTGCTTTGCATGTTGGAAAACGTTTTAAAGTCAATTTTAAATATATGTTTTATGCTTCACTGGGTTCTCTTTGTCTAAATAGTGCCATTTGCTCAAAGATCTTCAAGAGTTCACCACAAAATATGCAACAGTAGAGAAAGCAATTAGCAAGATGTCAAATACTTTTTCCTAGCATAGTGAGTGTTTCATACTAATTATAAGTTTTGAGGTTGTGCAAAACTTTCATACCTTAGGCACTTCACTATTATTATTCCTATTATTATTATTTATAATAATAGCAACAACAACAACAATTATACATCAATAAAAACAATGACAATAATTATAATTGTTATTCTTACTATTATTCTTATTGCTGTTAGTTATTATTATCATTATTATAATAATAATTATTATTAGTAGTAGTAGTAGCAGCAGTAGTAGCAGTAGTAGTAGTAGTAGTAGTAGTAGCAGTAGTAGTAGTAGCAGCAGCAGCAGTAGTAGTAGTAGTAGTAGTAGCAGTAGTAGTAGTTGTAGTTTTAGTAGTAGTTTTAGTAGTAGTAGTAGTAGTAGTAGTAGTAGCAGTAGTAATAGTAGTAGCAGTAGTAGTAGCAGTAGTAGTGGCAGTAGTAGTAGTAGCAGCAGCAGTAGCAGTAGTAGTAGCAGTAGTAGTAGTAGTTGTAGCAGTAGTAGTAGTAGCAGTAGTAGTAGTAGTAGTAGCAGCGGTAGTAGTAGTAGTAGTAGTAGTAGCAGCAGCAGCAGTTGTAGTAGCTGTTGTAGTTGTAGCAGTAGTAGTACCAATAGTAGCAGTAGTAGTAGTAGTAGCAGTAGTAGTAGTAGCAGTAGTAGTAGTAGTACTAGCAGTAGTAGTGGTAGTAGCAGTAGTAGCAGCAGCAGTAGTAGTAGTGGTAGTTGTTGTTGTAGTTGTAGCAGTAGTAGTACCAATAGTAGCAGTAGTAGTAGCAGTAGTAGTAGTAGTAGTGGCAGTAGTAGTAGTAGTAGTAGCAACAGTAGCAGTAGTAGTAGTAGTAGCAGCAACAGTAGCAGTAGTAGTAGTAGCAGTAGCAGCAGCAGTAGTAGCAGCAGTAGTAGTAGTAGTTGTTGTTGTAGGTGTAGTAGTAGTAGTAGTAGTAGCAGTAGTAGCAGCAGCAGCAGTAGTAGTAGTAGTAGTTGTTGTTGTAGTTGTAGCAGTAGTAGTAGCAGTAGTAGTAGTAGTAATAGTAGTTGTTGTTGTAGTTGTAGCAGTATTAGTGGTAGCAGTAGTAGTAGTAGTATTAGTAGCAGTAGTAGTAGCAGTAGTAGTAGAAGTAGTATCTAAGCTGTGTTTTGATAGTATAGTTCAGAAACACTGAATGTAACTGTCACCTATTGTCTAGCTGTGTTAGGCCTATTATGGCAATTAAGGATGTTTTTCTGGAGTGTAATTCTCCTTTTCAGTTACACACAAAAGGAACCAAAATAGAACAGAAATAAAATAAAGTCATTAAGAAGAGCTCCCTCTCACTCTCTCCCTCTTTCTCTCTCTACAGCTGAAACTTCCAACATTACAGGTGGGGTTTTGTTGAATGAAACCCAGCCACCAATAAGAACTGCACAGACTGCAAAATCAGAATCAGAAAACTTTAATGATCCTGGAGGAAACTGCTTATATAATGAATGCACAGGCCCACAGAGACACAGAGACAGTACAGTATAAAATATAATGTCTAAATAAACACAATAAAAACTCTGTACAAAAACCTCTATTATAAAATACACTATGATAAATACACAAATGCTATAGATACTTACAGTGAATGACATGGTCTTATATGTAGATTAGAGTGATCCTGGAGTTATTATTATTATTATCATTATTATTATTATCATTATTATTATTATTATTATTATTTAGTGTCAGTGTTGAGAGCAGAGTGGCGCTGCTGTGTGCGGATGTGGCGCGCGGGCTCTTTAAAGATCCGCAGATCTGCGGGTTAAACGCTCCAGCAGCAGCACGCGCCGCTGTGAACGCTCGGCTGACGTCATTAAACTTTTTAAGCGGCTGGAGCGCGCGGAGGGTGAGGCAGGCGGGCGCGCGGCGTCCCGAACACACCAGACCTGCAGGAGCTACTGAACAAAAACATCAATTACAGTGAGTAACTCTCTCACTTTATCATTTTTCATTCTTCTATACTTTCATTCTTTCATCCTCTCATTCCTCCATTCCTCCGCTTCAGTCTGAGCAGGTCTGTATCAGTCCGGTCTCTCCCTGTCTGGAGTTTCTGAACTTGAGCTGCTCTGGAGACGCGTTAATCATCTCCACTGAGTGATGTGGTGTGTGTGTGTGTGTGTGTGTGTGTGTGTTATTTCAACTTACTGCTGTTTAACGGCTACTCTCTGAAACACAGCCGGTTGTTTTGTGTCGGTCCACACTAGTCCAGAGAGAGAGACAGAGAGAGTAAAAGAGAGAGATAGAGAGAGAGAGAGTGAACGAGCGAGAGGAGAGAGAGAGTGAACGAGCGAGAGGAGAGAGAGAATAAAAGAGAGAGAGAGAGAGAGAGAGGGAGAGAAAGAGACAGAGAGAGACGGGGGAGATAGGGAGACTGAGAGAAAGGGAGAAAAAGAGGGAAAGAGACAGAAAGCTGGAGAGAGAGGGAAACAGAAAGAGGGTCAGAGAGACAGAAAGAGTGAGGGAGAGAAAGAGAAAGAGAGAGAGAGAGACAGAGAGCGAGAGATGGAGAGAAACAGAAACGCAGCCGGTTGTTTTGTATTTGTCCAGACTAGTCCAGAGAGTGAAAGAGCGAAAGAAGATAGAGGGAGAGAAAGCGAGAGAGAGAGAGAGAGAGGCTGCCTGACTGTGTTGAATGTACTTGTATTGCGTGGACAGTAAGAATTGCACACCCCGCAGTTTGTGTGTTTTTATTTTTAATGCTTGTAAATTCAGCATTTAATAATATTTTAACTGCTACCAGAATATCCCTCTTTTCACATACATGGCATAGGATACATAAATAATAGAACAGATAAATAATGGAATAGTGATAAATAATGGAAAAGTATTCTGCACTGTAAATGACTGCTTGACCCTGTAAGCAGAGGGAGACTTAATGAAAACCTCCTAATACCTTCTACAAGTAAAGTAGGTGGTCTGTATTTTTATAATCCCATTCATTGGTCAAAGTTGAACTTCATTATGCCTTTCAGTTCCCTGTACAAGTGTATGCTTACTTCAGCAGGTTTTCATTGTGTTGTAGCTCAAAGCCATGACCCAGATTGGAGCCTCTAGCCCGAGCTGTGGTCCAGACCTGTGGTCCAGACAGAGCGTGCTGTTTGTTCTTATACTGCTGACAATATGTCTCTCATTGTTGGCTGTCCTTGACTAGACCAATAAGAGAATGGCAGAATTAGATTTCAGACATTCTTAAGACTACCTCAATGCCCTTCTGCAGACGTTGGCAGTCCTGTCGCTTCTCCCTGGTTTCGTCAGCCTGTTGACTCCAGTGTAAACACAGCTTAGGCAAGCCACTGAAGGAATGAATTAAAAAACAGCCACAAAGAGTGGTGCCTCATTATCCTGTTCAAAAAAGCGGTACGGTAGCTAATCAAATACTTCCTCTTGTTAATTTATTTGCATGAGCTGAGGATACACGCATAATTACCACCCAGCGATTTGCATGCACCCAAGGGTTCCATACACACACACACACACACACACACACACACATTAGCATAGCATGCCAATGTGAACATGTTGATTAGAGCGGTCTATGGGTGTCCGACCTGACACTAACAAGGTACTTGTGAGATTACGATCGTGAAGCAGTCTCAGAGCTCTTACATGTGCTTTGCAATTAAACAATTCCCACATACACTTATCAGACCTGCTGTAGGTTAGAGATGTCGTTATGCCACTTTTTATTATCTGATACTGAAACCTGGACGACCAAACGGTTACACATACCAACCCTGTTTTTTTTCCCAATTGCACAACCTAACGCCTGGTATTACCATGTTTCATCATATGTTAGGTCCAGGTCTAGGTCAGGCTGCAAAAAACAAAGGAATAAAGAGTGCAGGACCAAAATTTGGCGGCACAGTGAGTAGCAGTGGTGCCTCAGACCAACAAAGTCCTGGTTTGACTCCCAGCTGAAGGTCTTTTTTGTGTTTAGTTTGTCTATAAAGTATTTTAATGCTCTTCTGGTTCAAAGATCATGTTGAATGCTGTTGTATGAAATTCTTTGTGTTTGCATTAATTTACCAGACTTGTGAATGTTACAGCTTGCCTAAGGGTGGGTGATACAGCAATATATCACAGTCCTTCAAGAAACTGTCTCGATGCCCAGTATATTACAGTATTTATTTTCATCTTTGTCTGGAAACATGCAGTTGGTGAGCATTCTTTAAGTGCTGACATTTTCCATGCCCCAAAAAGTATGTTGTTATTTGTCATGATAAAAAAAAGATACAGTGTTGCCTAACCTTTATATAGCCCCTCAGTCTGTTACAGTTAACCCTGCCTGTGGGGCCTATTTGCCCTCAGACAGCTTTTGTCTAAAGGTAGGTGCTGAAAACCTAAAACAAAGAAATAGTCATTTTAGTATAACATACATATAAACATTGTGCTGCGTGTGGTTCTGTGATATTTCAAGCTAGATTTGTTACTAATTTGTTACAGCCCTCCAGAGTTCCAGAGTGACATCTGGACAAAAAGCAGGTTCACATCAAAACAGTGTGGTTACAGGAAGCTCTCAGGATTTGGAAATGAGTAGCAGCACTAAACCCAGCATTCGTCCGTGGATTTTGGAGTTACATGATTTGACCCAATAAAACGAGAGGTTTGACTTTGAAAGTGTCTCTGGGAGGTTGTTCCTGTATGCCAAGTCTGAGGTTTCTTCGCCATGCTCTAAACGGAGGTCTTTAAAGTTTGACCTCATTGGCACAGTGCGTGTTTGTCTGTGGGGGAGACAGCCATGGCCAGCAGCAGCCCGCCCTCCTCACAACTCCCTGCAGTTACTGATGAAAGTGGAGAGATAGCTTCAAAGTGGTTCCTGTTACACTGTGGATAAAATGTGCAGAGACTTTGCGCTGTGTGAGTAGGTAAGCTCCTCTGTGGCCATCATGTGCTATTATTGAATCTATTTCTCATTGTTATTTTGACTGGAGGATGAGAGCGGGAGACAGAAATAGAGACGCACTTTGTGGAAAAACCTCAGAGAAGAAGCAGTTAGAGGCTTATAATTAGGAGAGCACGAAAACCAGCTGTGGTCTCCGTCAGTGCGCTGCTACTATTGTACATGCGGCAGAGGTGCACCTTTAATTTCTGTACCGACAAGAAACGAAGCAATTATCTTTTACTGCCTATGTCAGATTGGCACTTTGGGTTTTGAAGAGCATTAATGTTGAAAACTACATGTACCTCATTGTGAAGAAGCTGGGAGAATAAGTGTTGATCAGCAAGCTCCAAGCAGAATGTAGGAACTGGTACAAGTAGTGAGAGGCTGAATGAGCTGACCACTTCAACAAGTGAAAGAGGACCAGACCATGTCTGCGGAACAGAGGAAAACGTAGCACCGTATGGAAATTGGGAAAATAGCATCTACATCCATGGAAAAAAAAATAAGAGACTGCATCATTTTTTTTCTGGTTATTGCTTTTGTAATTTGTCGGAGTGTGTCTGTGTAAAATGTGCATGTCACTATTGTTCTACACACAATTGACCACACTTGATTCAAAATTCCAAACAAAAAAATGTTTGCAGAAAATGTAAAAATAATACATATAAATAATTTATTATATCTTGGAAATGTTAAACTACACAACACTCTTACATTAT
>JBBPCZ010095143.1:0-11159 GCA_037974445.1 Brycinus macrolepidotus | reverse complement strand
TGTTAACTAACAGGCTGGCTAGTATCACAGAGGGAGAGGGAGGGGGAGGGGGAGAGGGAGGGGGAGGGGGAGAGGGAGGGGGAGAGGGAGGGGGAGAGGGAGGGGGAGAGGGAGGGGGAGGGGGAGGGGGAGGGCGAGAGAGAGAGAGAGAGAGAGAGAGAGAGAGGTTGCGCACTCTTGTATTCCCAAGCACGGAAAGCTGTGGCATCGCCAAGGACCAAACCTGCAGTCTTGATCCTGATAATAGAGATAAGGCTAAGACGGTCGCTGCATTGGCAACCACCATGTGGGTAAATTTAAGAAAAATGCACAAAAATGGAAAGTATTTCTTCTATTTGTAATGTTTTGGTTTTTTTTGTCTTGTTTTCTTTTAAGGTGTGGTCCCTGTCCATATGAATGTTTTCTCGTTTCAGAACTTTCTATAACAGCACAAGGCACTTTTTTTTTTTTTTTTTAAGCAGTGGTCCTTCTTGTTAATCGGATAAAAACATACCTCAGCCTTCCATGCACAGAATACTGTCTTATGAAATATTTAATCAGTTATCGAAAATATAAAAATGTTATTGAACTATAATCACATATGTGTATGTATGTATGTATGTGTGTATGTATTACACGTATGATTTCAAAACGATTGGTCATGTCTTACTCTGTTTGCTAAAAGTGTTGACCCCTTTATAGTGCTGACTTTATTTTTCTGTCCACAGTTTCGCCTCCAGACACCGTCACTGTCAGCTGTCACAACTTTGAAAATGTCCTTTACTGGAACTACAGTGATACGAGTCCACAGCCAGAGTTCATTGTCACAGTTCAAGACTATTCAGGGTAGGCTGGATCACATGGTGATAAATCAGTTAGACTAGAATTTGACCGCTTTCTGTAATTAGTAGTTATTCTCTGTCCAAACAAGTATTCAGTTTGTCTACAGAAATATATCTTAAAAGTAGAACTAAGGCAATAAATCTGTTAGCAAACATTGAAACCATGATCACAGATGAATAAATTCTGAAATATATTGTTCCAATGCCAGCGCAGGCTTCATTGAATAGTTCCCTGCGAATATTGAATAGTGATTTTGCTTGAAATAGCCTTCCGTCATGTACAATCTCAAACTTTAAAAAAAAAAACCAAAAAAAAAAAAAACCAGTGTTTGGAACTTAAAAATGGTGTTGATTTTGTTTTGAAGCACGGTGCAGGCAGATAGAATCTGTGATTACAAATATTATAATACTAATGTGTGTGAAAGCTATGAGACCCTTGTACATTACACATTTTATGCACAATGGCTTTAAATACTAGAAAAGGACAAGTAATGCATAAAATTACCCTCAGGGTCCTAAGGGTTAAGTAAAGTGCTGAGCTTCAGCTCCTCACCACAGCATACACATAAAAGGGCTGTGCTAACAATTTGCGTACACATACCTGACAGAGATCATAAAAACCACACAGATGTCACTCCAGGCAGAGTTCTAGTTTTTTGTGAAATTATTTTTTACCATAGTTTCTTGTTTTATTTGTAGTGACCATCTTACACAATCCCCAACAACAGCTGATGCATTGTCACCCCCCCCCCCTCCTTATTCACTCTCCTGTTTCTCCCAATTTAAAATTATGCATTCCGTGCACTTAATATATTATCTTCTCCCAAAGCTTGGAAAAAGTAATACTGTGTTATAAAACTATCGCAATCCAAAAAGTACAAAATACCGTGATAAGAGTTTTTGGTCATATCACCCACCCCAAAACCAGTCACTGGAAAAGGGTCATGATCCCACTGTTACTGGTTGAATTTGATTATACTTACTGAAGATGTTGATCAAATTTTCTTTGATTGTCTGCAGTGAAACAAACATCTCTGTGACAACAGCCGAGAAGCGCCTGGCCATCACCGAATACACTCAGGAAATTGATGTTTACAAGGTATCTGTGAAAGCTCAGCTGAATGGATTCGAAGCGAGCAAGTCATCTGACATCTTTTTCTCGTACACCAAAGCCTTTTCATCCGATAGCCCATGTAAGTGAAAACCTTGAGTATCTTATATAGTCAAAGCAACTAATAGCTGCTTTGCTAAATATATCAAGACAGGATTTTGTAAATCATGAAAAAGGTCATGGTTGGTTTGGGGAAACAAACTGGTTTAACATGCTGTGATTGGCAGGGGTTGCTGTTTGCATATAGATGATTAATTCAATGCTGTAAATACACTCAAATGGTCAATTTTGACAGATAAACTGAAGCATTTTTTGGTCCTTGTTGCTTTGTTCTGTTCCATTGTGAATAAATTTGCTTTATTAAAATGTGTTTAACTCCATTGCAATGGAATGAACAGAATTCCTCTGATATGCATACTGCACTGTTTATCATTTATTGTTCTTTGCTCTAGGTGTGGTGGATTTTCCAGAAATAAATGTTTCGCCCTTGCCACACACGTTTGAATTCTCGTTTGAGCATCCTTATAATGTTTATGGCATTGACGATCAGGACGACGAATTTGAAGTCACAGTCACATGCAATGAGGTATGGTCACATATAAATGGCATGGTTTCTCTTTGAACTACTTCTGCATGTTTATCTGATGTGAAAAAAAATCACATATGTGATGAGGTGAAAGAACCAAATACAAAGAATCAGTTATCAAAACATCCTGTTTGAGGATTTAAGGATTGTAATACAGTGTAGGCCTGTTTTCAAAAAAAGCAGATGTCAGATGTCCTCTGCTGCCCTCTATGGTGATGGAATGATATTGATGATTCAGCGAGGAATGTGATTATTTGTTTAAACAAGTGCTCGATTTATGACTTGTGAAAAGCATTAAAAGCATTTATTTAGGATCTGATTAAAAAGCACTAGGGCTGCAACTAACGTACATTTCAATAATCCATTATTTGACCTATGATAATTCCGGTTAATTGAGAAAAGAAACCGTGTGGTTATTAGTTAATTTCTTTTTGTTTTTTATTAACATTAAATATTTTGAACGATACAAATACGTTCTAAAAAAAAAAAAACACAAGCATTGTTTCTGCAATGGCATAGAACTCCTCCAATTATGAAGCCAATCTTTTATATCAGGGTTTCCCAAACTTGTAAACAAATGCAAACAAATATTACCCAAATATAACCTAATTCAACCCGATTGTCAAAAGGCAATCAAATATATCCCAAGAATCAATGTTGCCCATCAAATTTCACTTGAAAAAAAAAATTCAGAAACAAGACAAACAAAACAGAATATCACCGTTTAGCCATTTCTAAGTACAGCTCATTCCTTCAGCAAGCACTGTGCTAGTTAGTTTTACAGTTTATCTTTGGAGCTGATTGTAAAGTGAACTGTTTGCGTATCTGTGACTCTCAACTTTGCACTGCTGTCTAAGTTAAAGAAATGTCAAACTACTTTTTATCACCACCATTATTGATTTAGTTGATTTGTTGTTGCAAACCCTAGAATTAAATAATTGTGCATAGTTAGCACACTGTATATTGCAGTGGATGAATTGTTATTTTGGAAGCCTGTGTAATGATATCTGGCCTTGTCTCAGTGGTGGATCAGTTTTAACCCAATTTTTTGTTGAATGTTTTCTTTTTCCTGTAACAGACGGAGTGTGGCATGCTTACTTGTTATTCAGGAGATCTGTGCACAGAGAAGATAGACCTTCCTGAAAACCTTTATGGTGGCTGCTTCGACGTGCGTTTTAAAGGGTCTGTCAACAGCATACCTTTAGAAACCTCAGTAAAAGTTTGCAGTCCCCCAGAGAATCCCATTAAACCTGGTAAGATCACTTCTTTCACGTGAGTTGTCATGACCAAGATTTCTTGAATTAATTTCATGCTAAAACTGTGATAAATTAGGATAAAGACCAGTAAGCTTTTTAACTAATGGGGTATAGTATGAGGACTCACAGCTTTCAGGATTTTCACTGATTAAATTAATAACTGACTCACTGATTTTAATCTTTTCGCAAATAGCACTTAAGAGATCCTTTTTACCGAGAATCTGCACCTTAGTACAGATTGCATTCGTATTTTAGTGCTGAAGTACATTTTAAGTGTAAGCTCTTCTTTTACAGATGTAGGGTTCGTAATCGGTGTATTCTGCATTGCAACTGTCTTTCTGATCGCGATTGTAACTGCAGTGATGTACAAGAGGCTGACTCGGTCTAAACCCCAAATAGCAGCAATCTCCAGAGTCCTGGTAAGCTGTGTGCTGTTTATCTGTCATTTTTTCTATCGTGTTGCATTTACTGATGGAAAAGTGTGTTTTTTTTTTTTGTTTGTTTTTTGTTTTTTAATCTGTGGTGATCTGCACTGAATTCCCCGTTGCATTAAGTGTAAACCGCCGTTCACACAAACTGTACGTTCCAGCAGGTCACACGACTGAGGTATAAATTGTGGTTCCAGCATTAGTTAGCATTCAGCTGTATGTTTCCTTACTGAGAATGGTGTGAACAGCAAAAAACTGCCAGTAAAAGACAAAAACAACTTGTGTATCAGAGGGATTCGAGATGAATGGTGAGAATCATGCAGGCAGTTAAAATACCAGTTCAGCGTTCACATGGTTTAAAACTGAAGACTGTCCGAATGTCCAGGGCAGGTGAGTTGTTAGGTCGTGAAAATCTGGTCAGGCAAACTGACGTTTTGCTGTTTTCAGGCACAATCGATTGGATTTGCTGAAAAATGTTTTCTCACTTTTGTATCCAGACACACCAGCGCTATAAGTAAATGGTCTAATTAACGTAAATCTACCCAGTCACATTGCTTCTTGGTAATAGTATGTACTGCACCACGGCAGCGTGAGAATTTTCCACGACACAATTGAGAAACTTTAATCCCTTGCTGAAAAAAAATAATTACTTGAGTCAGTTTGAACCTATGCATACACAGTCTGTAGTTTGTACAATACATAAAACGCTGAGCACTGCTTTTTTAGAGAACGGACAATAGACAGTGATGAAAAATCCCTCTTGTTTCTGAAAACAAAATTTTGTTCTAAATTCTGTGCAGTCATCTTTGAGCACACCACTGTGCTTAGTTAACATTTATAATTGTCAGACTGATTTGTTTTTCCCCTTCTTGTAGTATTGCATGTACTGCCTATGGGATTTGCTCAGACTGCAGAGATTAAGCTTACTGATTCATGCGAAATTCTGCACACCCTTAAAACACACCCTTAAACAGATGGGACCGGAGTTTAGTTACTGTGTTCCTTGCAGAAAAGATTTCAAAGTTGCTGTGTCTGGAGTACAACTTACTTAAATATTCACTCAAGCACACGACTGAGGCTCGAATATGTATTAGAGAAGATATTACTTTATAGAACCAAACCGCAGGGTCAGAATTTCTGTCGACTTATCACAAAACACAACTTTGCTCTCTGTCTGTCTTTGACTGCTTAGTAAAGAAAATAAAAATGGAGTAAGTTGCTGTTGTGGGTTATCATTTCAATGACAGGATTGTTCTGTATGATTGTCAGTGATTTTATAGAGTTTAAAATCTCTGACTATGAGGTATGACTGAAATGACAGTTTGAAAGAGTTCATCGAAATTACGTTTTGAAAGCGTGCAATGCTGAAATCACAACATTGCAATGCTAATTAAATCCTAGATTATTCAGCGGTTTAACCTTGCCCATTCACAATAAAGTTAAAACAAATGTTTCATCCCAGACTGCTTTCTGAATGAGGCGCAAGACAGGGCAGCCGAATGAAACAGAGGTCATTTACATATAATCAGTCTTCAAGGCACCGTAGCAAAAACAGTCTGTTTAATTCTCATGGATATAGAGAGACTGGAAACTGATAATGTAAAATTGATACATAATGTTTTTTGTTGAGCTTGTGAACTGGTAGTCTGGCAACGTTCAAGCCTCAAGTCTGGAAAAATGAATGTGCTGGTCTCTTTAGGAAAAAAGCCTGGAACTTAATTTATAGAGAATAATCACAACAGTAAAAAAAAAAAAAAAAGCAGCATTGAAACATTGTTAAAAAAAAATATTGTTCACCCCTTCTATGAGGGTCAGTAATGATTGACAGATATGATAATGGGATAATAAAATGATGGGGAAAATTCAGCACAGGTGTGGGCTCCTAAGCTAACTATTTATACATTTATATGAATAGTGTTGAAACACAAACATTAAAGCGTTTTCCCTTCATGGAAGTTGTCTGTTCCTAATCCAGCCAGAGACTGTCTGGGAGAACCCAGATTAGAACCCTCAGCAAATGCATAGTCACAACCATGATATGATATGTTCTTGGCAACATCAAGATTCTATCGATTGCAGTTTCGTTGATGGCAGGAGGGGAGTACTGTATTGATAACTTCTTTGTATACTGTTTTGTGTTACCTGTATCTACACACATTTATAGCAGCCCACTTTTAACTGCTTCTGCTTGCCTCTTGAGTCTGTTTAGAGAGCTCTTTTATTTAACCACTTTACAAAACAAGAAACTAACCTGACATTCCTTCTACAGGGCATTTTTCCGAGGAGCTCCGAGCCTTCTGTGGTAAATCCTGAGCGCCCGCCTCTGTCTCAGGTGACTGGCGTAGGTCACACTCCACTGCTGACGGAGGATGTCTTGTCCTTCCCCACCAGCCCCTCTCCTGAAGAGGTTACTCACATACCTGTCTTTCCCACTGCTGAGGTACAGCCATCTGAGGAACCGATGTACCCAGGCAGTGAGGAAGATGAAGATCCTGAAGGCTTTCCAAGCTCATTTGGCTACGACTGCAAAAAGTTCCCTATAGAGATGAGCCCCGGAGATGATGTGGAAGCTTATCGTCCATGATGAGTTAAGAGGTGGTTAGTTGTTTGAAGGTGAACTTCAGCATAAAGGGGGATGAGTAGTTGCAGTCTTTACTAGAGTTAGCCAAGTGTCAGCATTCATAGCTGTAGTGTTGTTGGCTGGATATGAGCAATGTAGGATGACAGCACACCACATTAATATGCTTAGGCAGTAGCTTGAGACATCATTATCATTTGTGTATTTCTGTCCCTTTTGGCCTAGTTTGGCTCAGTTTTCCAAATATTTGCGTCCTTTATATTTTATTTGTGCTTAGCTGGCTTTGAAAAAAAAGACAATGCACATGAATAGTTTTTTTTTTTTTTTTAAATGGTTGAGAATCTGTACATAATGTTAATGATTAGATACCGGAACTGGTTTGCCTTCAGTTTTAGGCAGTTTGGCTGTGCTGTTACCTTAATATTGCTTTCAGCTTGGTTTATGTGGTATTAGATACAGCCTATTGAATTTGAACAAAAATAAACAGTAAACGTTTCCAATTGCATTTTTACAATATAAGTATAAGCCCAGCATCCTTTTTACAGTCAGATGCAGAATGACTGAAGCTTCAAGTAATCAAGATCATGTGATGATTTAAAGGTCCTGTATCTTAGAAAACCTAGTTTTTTTCACTTTTTTTGGAATAAGAGTTTAATATAGCGCTTTAACATTGATAAAGGTTTGAGTACCATTCATTCTCCAGTCCATATGATTCACAGACAGAAATTAAGCTGTAATAACAGCCTGTTTCGAATTCACTGTTTTTGTGATGTCACAAAAACAAAAATATGTACATGTATCCACTTTTTCAGCAGTTTACGACCATTCATACCTAAGTTGGAAGGGGAGGAATGAAGACAATTTAGGGCAGACATTCAAAACAGAGGTAATTTACATATATTCGTCTTAAAGGCAAAATAAAAACGGCCTGTTTTCATTCTAAGAGATAAAGAGAATTTGGAAAGTGGTCAAATAACATTTTTTATGATTGTTTTTGATTTTAAAAAAAAAAAAATCACAAACAACATAAGTGGGACTTGGGGGAGAAATAAAGTACAAGAAAAATGTCGGAAATGGGCTTTGTAAGTGTTGTTAAAACATATCGCTAAATAGGAGAGCATTTTCTTTCCAACAAGAAGGAGTTCATGAACCAAGCTGAATTTGTCAGATTGTCGCTTCTTATTCCTAGGGGGGAAAAAAAAGCTTCTCAATATTTTCAGTTTTTGAATCCAGATATTGTTTTTGTCGTCTGTTTGTGTGTTTTGTATATGTATATTTGGTATTTTTGGTATTCATGGATTAGTTTTGGAATAGTTCCTTTGAAAAATGTTTTTGTTGCTGGAAACAAAAAAGGAGAGAAAAAAAAACCTTATTCTCTGAGAGTATGATTGCAACTCCATTAGCCAGCCGTTAGTGATTCTAAATAGTAGTTTGGAGGGATATTTCAAATACTTTCTTGTGTTCTTGTGTGTGAATGCCAAGTGACAATGCCACTTACTCTCTAAGGGAAAACTTGCTCGATTTCTCACGCCTTAAAGGACTTCTCTTGCACTTTTAGCAGAATTACTTGGACTGTGCCTGATAGTTAGCTTTCAAAGTGAATGCTATGAAGAAAACAAAACACGTTTGCTAGCAAGAAGTGCATCATCCTGTACTTTAAAACTTTGACCAAGCTTTGTGAATATCTGCTTTTGCTCCAGCCTCTGAAAGTTCTGTCACAGCATTAATCAGAACCGTGGAATGCATTAATTGCTGTTTTTCCTGGTTAGGACTAACATAATCGATTCTGTAGTTTTACAGACGTTCGCTGCAAAATGTTACATTTATCCTCTTGTCACTGTGAACGTGTGTGGGAAAAAATTATTTTATGCAACCTAAAGCGATGCGTTCTGCCATTTGTACAGTGTATGTGCCTTGTCCTGTAATCCTAACCAAAGTTTCCACTCGCAGCCGTGCATACGTTTCAACTACGTAACAACATGAAATACGTTCATCAAGTATTAGCCGAGAAACTGATGAAGTACTGTATTACTTCACAGGTCTCTGTCTAAATATTTCAGCACTTTCATAAGAATTTTTGTTATTGTTGCTGTATATTTCTTTGTTGGATTTGGGGTTTTTGTTTTTTTGTTTTTTTTTAATCCAGTCATTTTTTTTTTAAAGACGGTGTCTTTCTTACTTTATCAAACGAGGGTGGTTTTTGATTGCTAAGGCAGCCTTGCAGAAGATGATTAAAGAGATTGACTAATTGGTTATATTAATCACAGTCTGTTTTCTAAATCGTATTTGTTAGACAATTTCAAGCGTATTAACCAAGAACCGCTCCTTGTGTCCTCCTGCCCACCTGCTGTCGCAGTGGGACACAGCTGTACTTCAGGTGATGTGGAATGTTCACTCTGAAATAAATCCAAGTTCCAGTACTCATGAATGTGTTGTCTGTTTGTTTATTTATTTGAGATGTAGGTGATTCTGTTTGGTGTTATTTCAACAAGCCTCCAGTATAAAACTGGAGCAGTGAGAGAAGGTAACCAACACTGAGAGGCATTATTTTCTAATAATTATCTTCTATTGGTCTGATCTTGTGTAGTGTTAAATGTTATGATTTTTATTAATTAGATGTTGTAAAGCACAGCTGCTATGCATTGTCAAGATTCAGCAAATATAAAGACGTTTAATGGCATTTAAAACCTTGATCTTGTATCAAATGCATCAAAATACACTACCAGGACAAAAGTATTGGGACGCCTCATCATTACACCAACAGGGACTTTACATACAAATACATAGATTTTAATATGAAGTTGGCCCCCCTTTGCAGCTACAACAGCTTCCACTCTTCTTGGAAGACTTTCAACAAGATTTTGGAGTGTTTCTGTGGGAATTTGTGCCCATTCATCCTGTAGAGCATTTATGAGGTCAGGCACTGATGCTGAACGAGAAGGCCTGGCTCGCAATCTCCGTTCCAGTTCATCCCGAAGGTGTTGGATGTTCTCCCACACAGAACTCGTCCAACCATGTCTTTATGGACCTTGCTTTGTGCACTGGGGTACAGTCATGCTGGAACAGAAAATGGCCTCTTTCCCAAACTGTGTCCACAAAGTTGGAAGCATAGCGTTGTCCAAAATGTCCGGGGGGCACCTGAATTCAGTAATTAAGAAGTGTGTCTCAATACTTTTGTCCATATGGTGTATTTCCTGTCATTTTAGCCAGACAACCTGAATTCAATAATTGAGAGGTGTGTCCCAGTACTTTCATCCATATAGTGTATTTTCCATCATTTTAGCAAGACGACGTGAATTCAGTAATTAAGAGGTGTGTCCCAATATTTTTGTCCACTTGATGTATTTCCTATCATTTTGGCCAGACGACCTGAATCCAATAATTGAGAGGTGTGTCCCAATACTTTTGTCCATACGGTAGATTTCCTATCATTTTAGTCAGAGAAAGTCGAGGAAAGGCTTTTATTTTGTGAAGTGCACGACGCGGCGTGTTAAATCTCAGGTTTCTTGCTTCACGGCGTAGACAATTTAACGAATTTAGCATCAAAACATAACTAAGAAAAGAGAAAACCAATGTCAGAAATGTATGATAAGCAGCAGAGGGAGGATTTTGAAATGTGCTATTGTGTAGTTGAGGATTGACAGAGGGTCTGAGGCCGTTTTCATCAGGAGTGTTAGCCTGAGCAGCGCTGCCTTGGAGACGGACGCCCCTCTCAGTCTCTCCGGGCTGTCTGAGGTCTCTTAGCAAAAACAGCTCGACACAGAGACATCTTGAAGAACTTAACTTTGGATTTAACAAGCTCAGCTCTCGGACTGCAGAGGCGTTGAGGTCGTTCAAAGCTAAATTTCTACAAAGACTCCTGAATGCTGTTCCAGCAAACTCGAGAATGTAGCTAGAGCCGGAGAGGGAGCAGCTTTACCCGCGAATGCTGGTAAGCTAAATATATTTTTTTCTACATTTATATTCATTACATGTTCACGTTTGCCTTTTTCTTGAATTCTTAGTTGTCCTCAAGTAAAGAACTGATGAACAGAGCAAAATTGTTACGTTTTCCCTCGGAGTCGGTAGCTAGGTACACTACGTGGACAAAAGTATTGGGTCAGCCCTGTTTTCCAAGGTTTGGACTAGGCCCCTTACTTCCAGTGAAGGGCGATCTTAATGCTTCAGCAAACCAAGACATTCTGGACAACACCATGCTTCCAACTTTGTGGACATAGTTTGGGGAAGAACCTTTTCTATTCCAGCATGATTGTGCCCAGGGCACAAAACAAGGTCCATAAAGACATGGTTGGATGAGTTCGGTGTGGAAGAACTTGACTGGCCCGCACGGAGCCCTGACCTCAACCCCATCCAACACCTTTGGGATGAACTGGAACGGA